>JAQGAT010000087.1:0-64276 GCA_034687845.1 Pantelozetes paolii | reverse complement strand
ATTTGATTGTCTTTTTTGAATGAATTATAAAAATGATTACAAAATTTAGTTTAATTTGCTTTTCATTAAACCGATTAAGTGTTTGACGATTAATAACCAATAATTTAATATTGATTTTGATTTTTGAAAATATTTAATAGTTTTTGTAAATAAAGTGAAACAAAGATTTCAAATGAAAGAAATTGTTTGAAATTTAAGTATTGATTAAATCATTGAATTTATTATTATTAATAATAATAACGCAGTTTTACTGTAGTTTAATGTCATTTCAAATATTTTTAATTAGATTTTTGGCATAAAATTCATATTAAAATGATTTAGTCTTTGGCTTAAAAATCAGTTGATTTTGTCTTCAGTTGTGATCAGAAATCTGTGAAATGTATTAAAAAGAGAAAAAGTTTTGTTAATTTATTGCATCAAAAATTTATCACAAAATTTAATTAAATTTTGATTAATTGTGTCTAATATTTAGTTCTCAAACATTAATTACAAATATTAATGAAATATTTATACAATTATTTTCAAAACTAAAGCATTTAAACACTATTTTACAGAATCTGAGAGAAATTGAAATAATTATTAAATCATTTTTTGAGCGATTCTTATGAAATATTGGATCAAATCTATAGATAAGTCACAGAAAATGAAAGAAATAATAATTCAATAAATTTTAAATTGAAATATAATTTTCTCGTTGGTATCGCACAGACAGACAATGATTTTAAACAGAAATTGAATTTATTTTATACTTTTATTTATAATTGAATTTTATTTCAAAATGAATTAATTTAAATGAAAACTTAGAAATCAATTGAAAATTAATTACTAAATGGGAACACATTTTTCGTATCAAATGAAGACTTGATTTTTGTATTTATCGCTAACTTATTAAAACTTAAATTTGAAATTTTTAATGTTTAGTATGAAATGAATTTTAAATTTAGACAATATTCAGAAATATATTAATATCTGAAAAGCTATACAAATGAACCTCACATTCAAATCAAATCTACTTTTTTGGGGAAAAATTGCTTTTTCTCAACAAATATCACAAAAATTAAAATGTAATGAAAATAAATGTATGTTTTTTTGTGTAATCTTTTACTTCGTCTACATTTTCATTATTAATTGAATCTCCGCTTAAATGTCTTTCACATATGGCTTCAAATGCATACAAAAATCAATTATAATTTTAAAAGATTTAAAAATAAGATCTTTTTGTATAAAAAATATTAAAATAAAAAATGACTAGAATTTCAAAACTTAATTAAATTATCAAACAATCATTGAATCAAAAATAAAATCTTAAAATTGAATTTAAATATAAAACCAAATAATTCGGGAAATCTTCTGAACATTTTAAACTGAGAGGGGATACTTCACACAAACAGTCGTATAAGTTGGGGCTGCGATGGTTTGTGTGAAGTTGACATTTCTCACTATTATAACATAACTATAGACTAATCACTCAATTAAACAATTAATTAAACTTTTTCTCTCACTTGAAATAAATTTACTGTTTTTTCATCAAAAGCTTATAATCTGTCAAAACATTGTAATTAACGTTAAAATGGTTTGTTTTTGATAATGAAATGAATGAACAAAAAAGTGAATTAATTGAATATGAATTATGCGCTTATAAGGGGCTATGAGGGGCATATAATACACTAATGTTTTCAACATTAAAAACATTTTACTTTCAAACCATTAGTAACAGAGAAATTGTTACTTAAATTCAATTTCAATGAATACGACATTTGCTTTCACAGCAGATATCGATTGAAATTCACAATAAAATACTTTAACATAAATGCTATGACTATTGTATAAAACTATTATAAAATTATTGCTATTATAATACAATTATCAAATTAATTGGCAAAAGCCTTGTACTACTTAACTATCATTTTATGAAAGGCTATATTGTGATCATATTTACTATTAACTGTTATTATTCAATAATTACTTGTTGTCACGAATTAGAGGAGAAAAATGTAAATTCAGTCAAATCTGAAAATTATATTTTCACTGATAATCCACCTCTTATTTTGACCTTTGCTTTGATTGTATTAATGTTTATTAATGTTTATTAATATTTACTGTGTATTGTATTGAATATTAATTTAGTCTAAAAATATGTTCAACAGATTTATTGCTTGAAATTTAGTATTGAATTAATAAATCATTGAATAAATGAATTATTAAAAAACTATGTTTGAAATAAAAGCTTAGATAAAGAGCTTATAATTTAATTTAAGAGCAAATTTGGTAACAAAAACATTAACTAATTATTTAAATTTAATGTTAACTTTATTATCAACAAATAATTTTATTATTATTTTAAACTTTGTCTTAAAATACAAAACTGATTATCAAATTGTAATTTTGATTATCAATTGTTAGATAAATGTTTTTCTTTTGTTTTCAATGTATGTATAAAACTATAAGAAATATTAATTTAACAATAAAAATGGATTTTAAAACAATTTTTTGTAATTTTTATTCATTCATTCAAAATCATAATAATTGATGAAAATTAATGGGTTTTTGTAAAAATAATATTATTTAATAATTATTTCAATTTTGTTTATCTATACACACATTCACGGATTTTTTGATTAATTGTCTGAAACTATGAGATAAACTATTGGTTTCTATAGATTGGAGAAAGTATTTAATAAATATTTGAATTATTGACAAAATATAATTGAAATTTAATTAATATTTGTTGTGTTTTGTATTCATAAATGTCTTCAAATCATTGAATGATTTATTTCTAAATAATTTTCAATAATATTCAGATATTTTTCAAAAATCTCAAAATTAATGTAACTTTTTATGAGATTTTGTTTTTATTTCATTTTTTGCAACAGATTTTTGAAACTTTTCAGTGTTTTTCAAATATTATCCTATTTTTAGTCCATTTATAATATTAAGTGAAACTCAGATATCATTTGATTTTAAAGAATATTGTTTTTGACTTTTTTGACTCTTTTGACAGTTTTTGACTCAAAATGTTAATTCATTTTTGAGATAAAACTCATATTATTCACGAATCTCTACATAAATGTTACGAAATCTCAGAGTTTTAGTCAAAGATTGTATTGGGTTTTGAGAAGAAGTGCTTTTCATATATGAAATACAAAATACTTTTTATTGATTTAATTTTATTCAAAATTTAATTTGTTTGTGAACTCTATATTCAATTGAAATCCTATTTCAATGTATTTGAAAGTTAAATAGATTTTGATACTAAAGTCCTTATCAAACCATTTGAGCAGAAATGGCCAAAAACTTTCCTATTTTGCGGAAAGATATAGAATTTATTAGTGAATTGTAAAGGATGAGGGTAATTTCAATATTTATTATTCCTTTGAAGTTTTGATAGCGTTATAATTGATAAATACCCAGGTCTAATTTTGTGTATTCAATACTTGGTTACACCAGTAGTGAAACACATTTTGACTCAATTTCCTCTTAAAATTAGATTTAAAGCAAACTTTTTATCTAAAAATAACAGTTTTCTGCAAAATATTAGCATTAATTCAATAATTTTTGTTTATTTGTTTGAATTAATATTTTTAGACAAATCATAACAAATGTGTTATTATTTAATAAAAACCATTGATTTGTTTGACTTTTGAATGGCATTCAGAAAATATAATTATATTTTTAAAAATAACTTTTAATTTAAAGGATTTTAAATTCAATTTCAAAAACAATTTATTGATTTTTTTTCACAACAGAAACACTGAATAGTGTTGAGAATAATATCTATAATACTGTATATATTCAGTAAGGGTTGGATTGGATTTGAGTTTAATGCCAAACATGTGTTCAGAATCTAATGAAAGCACTCTCTAATCATAAGACTATATATTTTCGGATAAAATGTTAATTTAATACTATTTTGAATGAAATGATTTGCAATGAAAACATAATTAAATGGAATTAATATCAGATTATAGTAAAACTCTTTTTCATATATATTGACAAATATATGAGAAGTTATGCAAAAGTCATTGACATATATCTCCGAATGCCTTATATTTGCTGTTTGTATAAGAAGTGTCAGAAAAACTGCCAAAATGTTTGATTCAATTCATAATACTTCACATAAAATTGAGTTCACTTTTGGCTCATTTAACAAAAACTTACGAAAAGCTAAGAGAAAGTGTAGAAAACATAAAACATTTGATTATTTGCTGAAAAGATGGTTCAAAATAATCCACAGTTTTGTTGAATTGTGTCAATCGATGCACAAAATCTACTTTTCTTTTACTAAAAAATATGATATGAATTGTCATTCACTCATCAGAAACCAAAAGAAGTGGAAAATTTAGTGAACAATGAGTTTTGAAAGACTACACAAAGGAATGGATGAAAAGTATTGTGCGATTAATACAAAACTCAACTCTTGATTCTGTCTTCGGTTTCGTCTCTCAAATACAAAATTAATGGCTTTTCTCATCAGAAGAAGAGATTATTTTTGTTAGTTATGAGACGATAGAGTGATATCAAGGTATAAATGTTTCACTCATTTATCGTTGTATTCAATGAATGGATTTGTTGTGCAATAAAACTTAGGGATTAATAAAACAAAACATTTAATGTATTTAATGTTTTGTTTTGTTTTATTAATCCCTCAATCATTGGATTTTTCTCAAAATTTCTCAATAGTTTTACAAAACTTATTGTCATTTCTTATATTGTTTTTCATTTTCTTTGATATCATATGAAATATTTTTTATAACAATTGCAGACAAAAAACACATAAAGACTTGTATTTTAAAACTTTTTTGTAATTTAGAAGAAATGCAAAACAAATGTAAAACTATTTTTCAAAATTTATTTCACTTTCAATAATAATTTTAGTCTTTATTATAAATCAAATAAATGTCAGACAATTGTTTGCATTATTTGTTTGTTTGAATCATTTTTTGAAAATCTCAAAAATTCAGTTCAAATATTTTACAAAATACTATTCAAACAGTTGTTAAAAATAGTATACATGACCGCACTTGAGCTATCAGTGCACTCACTATCGGAGCAAAAATTAATATTTCGTTCATTTTTTAAATATTTTCAATTCATAAAACTTTTATAATTTTTATACATTATTTTTGATATACAGTAAGTTACTATACAATGTACAATGTACATGCTCATTTCAAATATAATACAAGTGATGTTTTAAACTAAAATTTAGACAAAAATATTTCAATTTATTTTCAATTGTTTTGTATCTATAATTCAATTCTTGTTCAAAACACACGTTAAATACAATTAACATTTGAATGAATTAATATCCCTGTATAGTCTATAAATACAATTACTCTCTGTAACCACAAGACCAACTCATAAAATAATAAAATGAAATAAATCTGTCGACGCTTTCAAAGGTAACCAAAAATCAATTTTATTTGCATTTGTGTTGAAATTATACACTGTTTTAGATATTATTGATTAAATGATTAGAAATCTAAAAATATATTTAATTTTTAATAATATTTTTGATAAATGAAATGATTTTTTAGATCTATAGTCGATATAAACCATTGAATTCCAATCACAAAAAGCACTTCTTATGTCAAGTCATTAATATTTAATTTGTTTTTCAATTAAATTGAAATAAAATTTTAAAAATTAATCATATTTTAGATAAAAATAGCGTATATTTGGGGCAAAAGTATTGTGTATTTTATTCAATCCATGAGTTAATTATTTATTGATAGATAAATCAAATTAAATGTCATTTCATTGGAAATTTAGTGTTATTTTTATCGATTGTTAGTTTGAAAACACAATTTGTCTGTTTGTTAAACATTTTGTATAAAACGTAAGTTTAATCAAAGACTCAATTATTAATTGATATAATTCTGGTCACGAAATGCTGTATTCATTTGCAGTAATATTTACTTTCAATGATATATAACATAAAAAACCTTTCAATTGATAAAAATTTGAAAATTTTGTTCAAATATTAACAAAAAAATAAATAAATTCTTGTATAAACCTAATTTAAAATTCTTTTGATCATTTATGCCCCTTATTCCCATATAAATTCAATTTCAGGGGGTTTTATACTTTATTTATTGCGTGATAATCAATATTCTTCACGATATCCTGCGGTTGAAGGGGTTTTTGTTATATATGGCCCTTATTAGGCATTTTCACCCTTTGTTTTTCACTTTCTACTGAATCATATTCTTGGAGAGCACCAGTAGGTCAGCCATAAATAATATTTGATTTGAAGACATATCTGAAAGAAGTTTTGTTATTACTTATTGTATAAATCATTTGTGAAATTGAGGACAAAATGATTTTTTGTTATCCAAAAGACGGCATAAGTTTTCAATGTCTAATAAAATACAGTTTTAATCCATAAAAAATTGATAAAAATTTTGAAAACATAAAAAATAAAACATGTTATGAGCGCCGTTGGCTTATGGCTTATGTCTCTCCTCTGTTGGGAACGAAATACCATTCACTTAAACCATTAGATTCTTAAAAGCAATAAATTTTGATATTATTTGAGCAAAAATATTGTGATAGAAGTCTAAAAACATACCAATTATTCATTTAATACAGAATTTAATACAATTTCAAAGGAAATGAGTTTTTGTCTAAAAAATAAGACTCATTGAGAAACTGGACGTGAATTTGGTAGTCGTTATCATATATTTTGTACTGAATTTTAGTTTCATTTTTACACATATATTGAATTCAATAAAAAATAAAATAAACATTTACTGAGTTTTTTATAACACGAATAAGAATTGATAGAAATTGTTGACTCTTTTCACTGAAATAATAGTTAATAAAGAAAAATAGTTTTGAATATAAAGCTTAAACTAAAACTAAGATTAACTATAAATTTGATGCTAAAACCCCCTTAACTCAGGCTTTGAGTAAATTTTTGCTAACATTTTGAGATTATTTTTATTTTCTTTTGCATAATTTTATACAAAAATATTTATCAAATCATGATTTAGGGATAAATTTGTTTAAATTTAAAGTTTAATAACAAAACAAATGAGAAAATAGAAGCAAGATAAAATTTATTCAAAACATTAGACTTTTTTGGACCAAAAATAATTGTGAAAATAACCGAAAAACTGTTTATCTCTGCAAAAGGTTATTCATTATTTGAAACAAAAAATAACATTTAGTTTTAATTTTGTCGTTAAAAGTAAACACAAATCGATTAAGAATTCATATAATTCTCACTAATGTTATCATTATTTAAAAGTGAATGCATTTGAGCTCCCGTTCCCCTTAAGCGCTGCAAAACTTCTAAACATTAACAAAATTTTAATTAATTTTATTTTACATTTTCTTTTCATTACAAAAATAAACCAAAATTTCATTTATTTCTCTTTCATTGAAATCTTCTGATATTTTCCCAACTTTTATATACAAATAGTTTTATTGATTTCCTTTTGAAGATCTTATTTCAAAACTAATTTAACTATAATATGAATAAAAGCAGAAACTAATGGTTTATATGGTCTGCCATACCATACCATACCATATCATATCATCCCTTATCTTATTTAACAATAGCTGAAAATTTAAATTCAATTTTTAAACCTTTTCAATGGCTTTCAAATGCATTATAAAATAAATCAACAAAACAATTAATAGCAGAATGTAATTGTTCCTGGAGTAATCAGGGGGTGAAGCATTTATCTATAGTAAATAATTACTCAATAATATTTATTCACTTAATCAATGGATAAATCTAAGCCACCGATTAAATCTTCCTAGATAATATTTTAATTTATTTATTTATCATTTGGTGTATCCTTGGTGATCCCACTCTTTACTCAAATTCTTCTGTAATCAGAATAAATGAATTCATTTTTTTGATGAATATATTAAGAAAATAATATAAACTTCAAAATATATTCATTCAAATCAACAATAAGTATAAGCTTTTCATCATTTAATGGCAATTGAGTTGAAATAAAATAAAACACAGATATTATCAGAAATTTAAATAAAATTGAAGAAAAGTTTTTTAAAATTATTTAATGGAAAGTAAAAACAGAAAAGAAATTAATTTTCAAACAAAATATACTTTAATTCAAAACTAAAAACCTTTTGTTTTAATGTTTTTGTTTTGTGACAAAAACAGTGAATGACATTAATCTTAAACATGTTTTACTCAAAATTGATTTCATTCTCATTCTTAAGAGAATTTATGAAAATCTGGTTTTTATAACGAAAACAATGTTAACATTGAATGAATTTTTTTGTATTACATTCTTAGAGGAAATTCTTTGCCTTTAATACAAAAATGACCACAAATTTTGTTGTCATTCCATAGCTTTGGGCAAAAAAATGAGAAAACATTTTCGATAACTTTTTGTATGCTTTCGTTTATAAGTAATTGTTTATTGCATTGAAAAGACATTTTCTGATAATGTTTCCCATTTTCAGTCATATCTTCTTATGTTTATACTATTGATTATATTCACCAAAAGAGCAAAATTGAAATTTAATTATCAGTAATGACAACGACTATACCATCCCTTGTTTCCAACTCTTAATGTATGAGTTAATCATAATTTTAATTTTCATTCAATGCATGAAAGACTTAATGCAATAAAACACTTGAGATTTCATTGAATTCCTGAATATTCCTGAATATAATGACCCAAAAAGTCTCCAAAATATAAGTCAACTGTTATTTAAATAAAATATTAAAATATGTGAAGTAATTACTACTTAAATGATAGACAGCACTACAACACTGTCACAGCACAGCACCAAGTCTTCAATTATTTTGCCCTTTGTTTTCGTGTTTTATTGTGTAGTCTATCATTAGTTTTTAAAAATCGATAGTTTTTGTAATCAAATGAAAAGTATTTGTCTTTTTGTGTAAAATATTTCGTTAGATTAGTATCAAAAATGATTGGAAAGTGAGTCCGAATGGAACGGTGTATATGCCTGTGCTCTGATCGCATCAGTGCTCCATAACTATTGATTTTGCAAATACTTCTCAAAATAACATCTCTTTTCCTACACTTCCCTCCCATTCCCTACTCTTCTGGTTTGCTCTCCATTTTTGCCATACATTTGATGTCAATCTAATAATAAACTAAAAATAGCTTTCATTCACTCAAATACAAAACAAAATAACATTTTTTATACCAAAATATTCACTTTATTTCACATAAAAGTAAATCTAATTCATAGCAAAAGAGTCTCATTTGTAGTAATAAGTAGTAAATAATGTTTCAGTTTTCTGGACTGAACTGAAATTCAATCTTTTTTTTATTCAATTTATTACTAATTGACTGAAAATAAAAATGTATTTCAAAATTACATTAAATATGATATGAATTGAACGAAATGTAACTTATTTTTGGTCTATATTTGATGTTATATTGAATTTTGAAAAAAGTGAATTAAATGTTAACATTAAATGAAAAATCAATTTCAAACAAAATATTGCAATAATTTTAATAATAAATAAATTTTAATTAAATGTGTGTTTGAGTAACAAATTTAAAATATTTTACTTTTGTTTTGAGATTTTAAAGAGTAACTCATTTGCGACTTATTGAGTGGTTTATCAAGTTTTCAATTAATTTCAAGTGAATGACATTATTATTAATAAAATCTATAAAATTAAAAATTAAATGAATTATTATTAAAGCAAAGTTGAAGAGAGACTCAACGGAACTGAAATGCAAATCAAACTCTGGTTTTGAGTGAAAATACAGAATAAATGCATAAAAACCTTATTCACTGTATTTTTGTTACAAAATAGCTTTGGGTTAGAAATAAAATCCATTTTTAGTGTCTTTTGGATAACTATTTGAAATTCAAAATAAGATTTTCTCTATATTTTTGCAAATTATATGAAATTCACGCAAAAATGTTTGTAATATTAAAGAGAGAGTGAAATCACTGCTCGAATGCTAACTGAGATCTGATGAACGAAAAATCGATATGAAATGAATGCTTGCGATCACTCTTTCTGCCGGTGCTGTCGGTGCTGTCGACTCACAAAATATCTGCAGGAAATACAAAATATTATATCAAATGAATTGATCTGGACGTAAGAAAAATGCTTTAATCTGATTGTGTATCACATTCTGAGCCATAGTTTTGTTCAATCGTTTGTGTGATTATGTTTGAGAGCCTAACCACTACTTGTCTGAATGGCAGTCAAACAGCCTTTTTATGCATGGATTCAATTCAACCAATTCTATAGACATTACACTCAACTAACAACAGGTCAATCAATGTCCAAACATAACTGTGCGCTCAATCATAACAGTAATTATAGTTTAGATATCAAATACACTCTCTTTTGGCACTTCTGGAGTCATATAGTGTTAAGTCAATTGAATTATAACTTATTATTGAATATCCATAACAATTGTTTGCATATTATTTGCCATTTATTTGTCATTTGCTTGAAATATCATATATTATTAAATATAAACAAATCAATAGTTTTGATGAAAACATTCAATTTGTTTCAATCAAATGACAAATGAGTCAAAAAATTTAGATTTCATCTCTTTTACAACATTTAACACTATTTTTATAATTTAATCAATATTTTGGATATTATTTCTCAATTTGTGTTACATTTTAAATGTTTAATCTGTTTTTAAAATTTCATGATTTGATTAAAAATATTTTCATAAATGTTGAGAAACAAAATTACTTCACAATACTTGAGATCCTTTTCCGAGAATTTTGAATTAAGTCTGAGTTTGAGTTAAACCTTAAAATTACATATAATTTGGTTTCAATATATTTATACCGTTTTTCGATTGCCTGGCAATCAAACAGCTCTGAGAAGTGACACAAACAGTGAAATGAAAATTTTTATTCTATCGCTTTAGAGAATGTAAGCACTGGTATGTAAGCACTGGTATGTATGCACTGGTATGCGAGTGCTTGCATTGCTTTTTATATTTATTCCGAATCCTTACTTAAAGATTCTTTCCTAATGTTCACAATATTTCAATTGTAGACCAAATCTAATGTATTTGTTGTTATTATTTCAATTAGTTTTGCATTAATTTTGATAAAATGTTTTAATCCTTTAAATCTCTGAGATTTTAAATTGAATTTTTGTTTTTACATAAAATCATTAAAAGTTTTTTTAATTAAAGTAAAAAAAGCATTATTTTTATAATTATTAAAACAATTATTTTTGATTAAACAATTCAAAAGTAATTTATTTTTCATAAATGAGTTTTATTTTTGTTTTAAGTGAAAATTTAATGATAATTTTTCATCAAAGAGATTATTCATGTGTTGAAAATCCTTCAAATCTTTTTTGAGTAAAATTTAAAATTTAACTGAATTTCAGTATAGATTTAAAACTCATTAAAACGTAAATCAAATAAATTATATCTAAAATAGGAATGGATTTGCAGTTTATTTACAATATTATTGATTGAAATAAATACTGTATTAAATAAAATTTATTTAAATATATTTTTCAATAATTAATGGTTTGTTCGTTATTTTGATATCAAATAAATGTAATATTAGATAAAAAATATGATTTCCTGTGAATAAAAACCTGACTTTTCTTTCAGATATATCTTTTGATAAAATATTATTTTAGCGAAAAGTCTTATCACAAGAATATTTTGGAGTTATATCTCAATACAGTGTAAGGTTTTGCTATAATAACTGACCGCCCAATCGCTATCCAAAAGGCTTTTCTCTATATCTCTCTCTTCATTGCTTTTTATCAGTCTTTTATTTGAAGACATTTTTAGTTTGATATATATTTTGAGCAAAACTTCTGCACAAAATTCTGTATAAATATATTTGAAAACATTTTTTGACATCGTTTTTAAAATATAAGAATTTTTTTACCTAAATATCAAAATATTATAAAATTTTGATGACTATTATTGCAAACAAATGTACAGTTATTCACATAAAAACATCAAAAATTCAAAACTTGTGCCGAAATTGTGAATATTTATTGAAATCTATTCTTAAAAATATACACAATTTTTATGACAAATAAAAAGTTTTATACATTTTATACAAATATTATTTGAAAACTCAAACCAAATGTAAAAATACACTAACTTTTGAGTAAAAATAGTTTACTTTTCATAAAATAATTATTATTTTTGTAAAAAGACTGTTAAAGCCTTTCCTTTTCTATAATATTCATGATTTGTTATCAAATAAAAACAGTTTGAAATAACTATTACTTTAATCCAAACTGAAATAAATGACCCGAAAATCTACTTTCCTTAAGTGCGCCCGAAAAGTGGTCAGAGATTTGTCTAACGTCTCATATATTGGTAATGATGTGAATGTGTTGTCCAATGATTTCAAAGGGTTCACACTTTCTCTCAATGAATACAATCCTATCTATAATCGGAAGTAATTATAAAAACGCATTCAAAGTGTTTATGACTAATGTTATGACATAATGAATGTTATTTTACCCCCAAATGACAGAGATTTTTGTAATTTATTTGATTTAATCATTGAAATTCAAATTCAAATCTCATTAATTGAATACAAATTTAAACTTTATTTACATCAAAGTCGGCGAAAATCAATAGTGAAATGACATAAAAGTGTATTTAATTTCGTTTGAAATGATGTTATTCTTGCAATCGGTATGACATACAACACACGTTTGACAAACATCACAAAACATAACAAATAAAGTCTGAATTTAATGTAAATGTTGTTTATCTTTGAAACCAATTCTTTAAGTTCTATGGGTTTGTCAGTCGGAGTAGAGGTTTTGGGGAATGTATTGATTGATTTGAAAAGTGATGAAAATGTTTTGTAGTTTTAGCACTCAATTCAAATAATTTGAAACCTTTTATAATGGATATTAAAATAATACAAAAAAATGTTTTCATGAAATGATTTTTCATTTTCTTCTTATATAATCAAAATTTCTACTTAACTTAAGGGGCTTTAAGTAAATGTCATTTCAGAATACAAGGACCTGGATATACAGTATATTGATGTCTATGTCTTTAGTTTTGTTTTTATATAATAGTGTAAAACAAAATATATGTTCAAAGACTTACTAAAATCATGTTTTCATTCAAATAAACAATTTGAGACGAATATCCTATAATAAAATGTCAATTCAAATAAATATAACATTAAATTGATTTTTATTTAATAAATATTTCAAAAATTTAAAATCATTTGGAAAGATATAAATATCCAAGATTCAATCTAATGCTAGCCATCTATAAAAATAACTATGATTTACAAAATGAAAGTTTAAATTCTAAATACAATAAACGATAAAAAAAAGTCTTAAATGAAATAAATATTTAAATAATTATAACTAAAGACTTAAACATAAAATCAAAGGATTTTAAAGAATTTGATTTAAAACTGAAATCATTAGTCATTTCTTCAGTAATTCTTTGAATCATTAAAAAGGTTTTTGTTTTCATTCAATTAATTTGTTTTGTTTTCTCTTTTATACTACTATTGATTGATATTAAAGACAATTCAATCAAAAGTGAATTAATTTAATGCAAACAAAGCCTTCAATGATTTTATTTAAATTTAAATTTGATTTTCACACAAATCTCAGTTTAAATTACTCTTTTATCCAAACATTCATTTGACTTATTGTTCAATCAATGCTTAGACAGCATTCAGTTGTCTCTATATTCACTATATTTTAATAATAAATACAAAATTATTGATCAGATGTTGAGATAAAAGAAATATTTTGTATTTAATGAGAAAAAGTAGTAATTCTTTGAGTTTAAGTATAGAGTCTTATAGTCCACAGACTTATAGTAATTCTGAAGCAAATACTTATTTAACGTTTGAAACAAAACTTCATATAATATTAGTGATCGTTATATATATCGGAAGACAAACATAAAAATAAGTTATAAACAAAAAAGATAATGAATTTCACTCTGCCTTTCCTTTCCTTTCCTTATCCTTTCCTACCCTTCCCTTAGCTCTGAGCTCTTAGCCCAACAGACAAATCGTTTTAATGAACAAAAACCTAATTTTTTATTCAAAGAATACAAAAAGAGTACAGAATTTGAAATAAAAACAAATTGAGTCCAAAATGAGTGCAACTTTTAAATTGTTTATAAGCTATGGATGTGTTCTATCAGTACTGAAGAGACAATAAATTGAATACATTTTGAATGTCATTAACACTTAGAAATAGTATTCACAGCACCGTTAGCTCAGAGCTGGTCTACTACTGAAAACACATTCAGTAATGTGATTAGAGTTGAGGTGAAACTAAATTAAGCAAATGTTTGCAAATACTGTAAATCTTTTATACGTTTAATGCAAACAAAAACTCTTCTAAAAAATCCCTTCAATTCCCCTAAAAGTATTAAACACTGAATAATTTAATTCATTTGTTCCCCTGTTTTGGATAATTTAATGCAGAGATCCTGACATTTCGGTTGAACTGTATTTGTGACAAAACATTGTATTAATTCTCAGATTATGATAATATAAATCTGTTTTAATGACATTTGAAGACAATATGAATGCAAACAAAAGCAATAAATATATATTTGAGAAAACAATTGAAGCAACTCTTCAGAGGCTCGGAATCGTTTATGCTTGAAGTCATCCAAATAGTAAATGAATCAAAAATGTCATATCCATAGCAACAGTGGCTCTGAAATCCTAATTCCAGTAAATAAGTAATTGTGGCCTAAATTGCATACCATTTCAACAAATATCTTAATTTTTATGAATTTGTTGCGATGTCTGACAGAAAATGCAAATCAATTTGTTATTCAATTAAATGACTTATTGTTATATATTTTTATTGAAATTATTCACATATTTCTAAACATTCTGTGAATATATTCAACAAATGATTGAATTCAACAAAATATAAGTGGTTTTGGGTTTTAAGCAATAATTTTGATGATTTACTAAATGATTATATTTAATGACTTTTATGTCGTTTAAAATCTAAACAATAATTTATCTCATTTGAAAGGATTCAATAAATTGTCTACATTTTTGTGTAACTATAAGTTTGTCTTATCTTCAGTTTCATAGTTAGGGATAACACAACACAACATCAAAATCAATAAAAATATTTGTATTATTCGTAACTTAAAACTTATTGATCACAAAATATTTGCCAAACTCTGGCACTGACTATAAGTCCAATGATATGACAATCAATTTTAGCTTATGATCAGAAAGAGTGGTCTAAAAAATGATTGAATAGTTTTTCAGAAGTAATTCAATGAATTGATAAATATTTGGTCGAAAGTAATATATCTGTGAATTGAAGGCATTGAAGACATCGATGAATAGGAGATCTGTTCTCAAGGATTGGATAATAAAATACTTTTTATCGTTATATTAGTCTTAAAAGCAATTGAAACGAAAGAACAACTTATTGTTTGATAACAAAGTATAGGTTATAATGGTTTCAATAAATAAATACTTTTTCTAATACTTCAACCTTTCGTTTCAATTCAATGAATTCACAGCACAGGGAGTAAATGCAGTGCAACAACAAAAGTGATTTTCCCCTGAATTTTATTTTCTTCTTAGACTTCAATCTCTTGTTTTCAATGAATTATTGGTTTAATCGATCAGTTTGTGAGTGTTTTGCTACCATTGAGTGCCTCTACTGATCAATATTACACTGATTATAGTGTTATTCGTATTATATCTAAATTATTCACAAATTTATTTAAATGTAATTCATTTTGTTATTAAATGTTATAATTACTGCAGATTTGGGTCTAAACTAAAATATCAATCACATTGTCTGTATTTGACAGCTTTTGCAGTCACTTAAAGCATTCAATAATACCTTTTCACTGAAATAATGATTTGAAGTATTAATAGAGAGAAGAAATTAATTGACAAATGAATTAAAACTAAGAATTAATTAATGTTTAATAATTTTGTCCTCAATTTTGATAATGTTTTAAATATTAATGTTATACAAAAGTGTACTGTTTTATCGTTAAGATACTCTTTAATCAAATCTAATCTCTGATTGCTTTTTAAAAATATAAAAATGCAAAATCATCTCAAATACTCTTAAATAATAATCAGTTAATAATAACTTTTAGGCAATAGTTATCTCACAATGAATTTTGCATCTAATTATCCAAATCTCAATTCATTTATATTTCAACTGATTATCGATTTACTGATCGTTATATTTCTTTCAATTCATATTTTAATAAAAATAAATGACTGAAATAAATGGCAATTATTTTCAATAAATCAAAAAATATTATAAAATTTAAAAATTTTGCTGAAATTTTAAAACTTTTCAATTTTATATAAATTTTCATTTTTTTGTTGAAATTTTACAAATGTTTCGGAAATTGTAAAAAATGTTTACTATATTTTCAAAAACATGTTTTCAAAGTTAATATATCATATATTTTGGGATAAATTTTATTAAAATCAATATTTTAAACCAAAATTCAATGAAATTTTGCTAAAATAAACTGAAAAAGTGAGTGAATATACGGAATGTTATGTAATATTAGACAAAATGAACTCAATTTCAAAGGATCTCAAATGTAATCCAAAACATCTTTTCAGCAATTATTTCGTGTTTTTAATGTAATTTTGAGTTTAATATGAATTTAAATATTTTATTTTAAAATTAAGTTTATTTCTAAAAAATCTCTTCAAAAACACAAAAATTAAATTTTAATTAATTTAATATTTATTTTCAAAATTTACAACAAAATAGATATTTAAATAAATTTTGAATTAAAATATTTCATAAAATAAATTAATGTTTGAATGAATTAATAGATTTATAATTTATACAAACATTTGTGAATTCAATGAATCTATTTATATATAAATTAGATTTTGTGCTCATTTTTATTCAAAAGTAGATTTGATTTAATATTTTTTGAATTTTGATTTCACTCAAACCGAGTCTATATATTAATCAATAAATTGTTGTTGTCTTCAAAATTTGCTGCAAATCTATAGAAAGTATTCAATTGTTTGACTCTATTTGAGCTTCACTTCCCAATCAGTGCTCTCTTTTGCCATTTGTTTGCTTATTATTTGTGTCAGGTTTTAGTAAAAACTGAAAAACAGTTTTAATGTTTGTGAACAACGATTAAAGCGGACGTAAATGAGTAGCAAATATCTAATGAATGATTGAGAGATAGCTAATGATAACTGAGAGCACAGTTATGTTTGAGCTCTCCATCACTATTTGAGGAACTGATATATCCTTTACGTCTTATTAGTTTCATTCAATCAAAACTAATTCAATAACTTTTAATCAACTTTCATATCAATTCATTCAACGATTGACTGAATGTAAGACCGATTCCAAGAATATCCAGATTTAGTGAACTTTTATAATGTTTTTGATATAAAGTTTTGGTATTAATGCATATAAACCTCATTTATAGGCACTCTTATGAGTGGAGTCGCAGACAAATCCTATAATCCTTTTCTTGTGATCTAATGATTAAACTCAGTCTAAAAAACAGATTATTTTATATGTCTTCCCGACTCAGGAGTATATCATTCCCGTTGAGAGTTAGAGTTTAAGGGGTATTCAGTACTAATTAATGCAAATAAAAGTTGAGAATATTTTTAAGTTAATTGAATTCAATTATTGGATGTATTCCTAAACTTTCAATTTAAAGGGTGTCTTAAAGGGTGTCTCAAAGGGTGTCTTAAATAAAATCAAGTTTTTGAAAATATTTTTGAGAAATCTATTGAATATTTAAATCATTTTCAACCCTTACTTAAGAATTCAAGAAACCGTTAAAATCCTTTAAAAAAAAGAGTTTAAGCTTGAAGTCTAAAAATCAGATGAAGTGTTGATAAGTCGGCCCAAAATTGTTGAATAAATTCATGTTTTGTTATCAAAGACTTAAATCTTTTTCACTGAACGATCAAAATATTCAGATTTCACCACAAAATCAATATTTTTAGCGAACTTTTAATTAATTGTTATTTAAATCTATTGTTTATTTAAGCAAATCGTTTAGACATTCAATTAATTTTGTTTTCAAGAAGTGATCAATAAATAGCATAAAAGGGTAGAAATTATTTTAGGAATCCATTAGTGAATGGGTTTTACTGTTACTGTAATACAGTATAAGTCTTGCGATACTTAAGACATAATGTAGTTATGAAAACATTTATTCGTTATGTAATACTAAAACATATCTCTGTTTAACAAATCATTATTTCTTTAAATACTTAATCCAAAAACTATTTTTGATATTTTCATCATTAAAATGACATTTCATTTCAAAAGAAATTTTGTTATAAATGAGAAACAAAATGAGCAATGTCAAAAATAAGGTTTATTTCAGTGCTAGTCGAAACCTAAACCCAATACCCAACACAATTTGAGTTTATTTTTGACTTTCACTATATTGAAAGCAAATCCACTTTGGATTTAGAGTTGGAGTTAATCGGAATTTATTGTCGACTGTGGGGTTGGAACTTCCAACTACTCCCTTACAAGTCACCTTGCTTAAGTGTAACTCATATAGGATTTAGTTATAATTAATGTTTAAATAAATGATTACTTTTTTAATTTCATTGTTTCTTGAATTGAGTTTATGTTATGTTATATAAAACAATAAATTAATTTATTTTATAATTTCAAAAATGAAAACATTATTTCAAATAAATTTATTTTCATTGAAATCCAATTTATTGAATGCTTTTCACAACTATTTATAGAGTTTTAGTAATAAATGGCAAATATATTCAATAATTCCGTTAACTTTGCTTTCATTTCAATTTTGAATCCTTCACTCATAGGAGACAGGAATTAGTTGTCAAAAAAATATAAGAATTGATTTCAGAGAAAGTTTTATCGGAAATGAAAAACTGATAAAAAATGAACACTTTTTTGGAAAGAATTTCATTTAATTTGATTAAAATGTTTTCAAAACTGAAATCAATGACAAACTTCTGGTCCAATGTTTTCTTAACATCTCTTTCCTTCAGATCATTGAAAGGAATATTAAGAAAAAGAAAATCAATTTTCGGTTCAGTTTTCAAATGCTATGAAGTATTCAATTGAGAGTCAAAATGAGAGCCAAAATGAGCTAAAGATTAGAAAATTATATAAAATAAAGAAAATCAGAAAATGAACGGAAAGTGCGATAAAAATTGTAACAAAAGATAAAATTGAGTTTCAATTAAAAGAAAACTTCGTTTTTAAGTATAAGATCCGGAAATTTGAAGACTTTATGCCTTCAACTAATTTTGATATAAAACTATTCAAAACATTAGTTTCGAGTCTTAAATAAAATAATATTAATTGAAATAAATTGAACCAAAAATGACATAAATATTCTGAATATTCAGTGATATTCTGGTTTCAAGACAACAAATGATTGATTGATATTTGATTCCATTGTTTCACTGTTTGTGGATATTTTGAGTATGAATTGAGTGCTTATAATGTGATCACAACTGATCTGCTCTCGACTTATGTTGTAATGATTGCTGTCTTTGTGACAATCCTATGGAAAGAGAGATAAGAGAGAGAAAACACAACTAATTCTTATCATTACTAAAACACAACAATTTTTACATCAAAGAAGTGGACATTAATTACTTGTATTCGTATTTATTCTCAATTAGAGTCCAATCAATAAATGTTTTACTCATTTAATGTTATCTTAATATTCAAAGCAATGTTAATCAAGTGAATGCTCTGAATGTAAGACAAAGTGTTTTTTCCTTTTGGCAAACATTTCAACCAAAAGTAATACAAAACCAGAAATTACTTTCAATTAGTTTTTGGAGATTAACGACAGAAAGCAAAGTATAAAACACTTATAATTACATGTCTTTCAGTGCTATCACTAACTTGTGTTCAAATTCTGTCCATTAGTTTCAAATTGTATTTCAGTTTGAAATTTGAGTCTAAATTTTGGTTTAAGTATTTATAAACGCATTTAAAAACTAAAGAAAACAAAAAATAAGTGTTTTTTATATAAATATAGAAAACAATTGCTTTTGGATTCAAAACATAAGACATAAGACATAAGACATAATAATTGAACGTTTGGTCTAATCCTTGATATTTGATATGTTTTTGAAGACATAGACAAATGTTGTTATAGACATCATGTTTGTCCAAAATTTCATATAAACTTCAAACTTTAGCCTAAATATTGTTCAACATTCAAGTGCTCTCAGTTGGTGTAGGTATGGGTGGGAATGGGTTATTGAAATAAGTTGTTAATAATGTTTTATATTTTGAATATTTAAACAAATAGTTTATATTCAATAGGTTTTTGTCATTTATAATGAATACTTGTTTATATTGATAGAAAGTGAATATAGATCTGACCATAGATATGACCATGTTTACTATATGACCATGTTTACTATATGACCATGTTCACTTTTTGTAATGTCACTCAACTTTGAGTTTCACTAAAATTTGAAATCAATTTGAAAATTAATCCCAAATTATAGGTCGACTCAAACTTTAGGCTATATTTTTGTCATTACATAAGACTATAAATAGTATCAAATCCTTAGTTACTTCAGACATACCAGTGCTCTGTTGGACATAACTGTCGTTTTGTGATAAATGAAATATAATATCATTTGTTGGAAACGTTTGCCAAAAATTAATCACAAGTTTTGGACAAAAAGTAAATGAAATGTAATTTTTATTTAATTATAAAAATCCAAAGAATTTCAAAGTTTTAGACAAAAATAACAAATATTTTATGAAAACATAACTTATTTTGAAATTTCAATCAATTGTTTGAAAAGGATTTGAATTATATTTAAATTAAAGTTAAAAAACGGATGAAAAGTATTTAAATAATCAGTTTTACAGTCAATTGAATGATAAATGCGTTTGAAATGGGTTTGCATTTGTCTCACATCTAAACAGCAATTAATTAAACATTTATTTTGTATTTTGTTTAACAAATCATTCAATAATTGCTTCAAAAGTATCAAAACATTGCAATAATTGTTGACTTCTTTAGCCCTAAACCTATTGACCGATGAATTGAGTCTTTGATTGAAAGCATTCATAAGTTTAACCAAAATATCAATAATTTTTAGCCAAAAGTCTTCAAAATATTTACAAAAACTTTTTGAGCCATTGGTTAAGCATTTGATCACAAATTGGATCCGATTTTGGACTTCAGAGTCATTGAAATGTTTGCCACAAATCATAGGTTTTATGAAACAATGGATCACTTCTTCGGTAATGAAGTCTTCAATAGGTTTTTGGCCAAACATTAAGTCACAGGTCTTTGCATTGCTTTTAATGTAAACAACGATTAAATCAATTGTCGTTTCAATGCTTTTCTCACTAATTGTCAAAACAATAGACTTTTTGAGACAAAAATCAATCGATTTTTTGACCATTTTTTGCCATTTATTGAAATCCAAAGCATTTTCATTGAAATCATTAATCATTTCATTAATTATTTGCAAATTATCTTCAATTTTAAGTTCACTTAATATTTCGCTTAACATCACATCAATCCTATTGTCCTCTCCGTCAACACAACTGTCCATCACTTGAGGCCTACTGTCCATCATTTGAGGCCAACTGTCCATCACTTGAGACACCATTTAAAACAATATTTCTTTGATTTTAATTACAATTAAAACTGAAATCAAAAACAATTGAAAACACTTTGGATTTCGAACACAATTTCGACTCAAATATGACGTCATTTGAAGTGTTTTCCAAAAACAACATAACATTGAATGCATTGCAGACTAAGGACTGATATATAAACAGATTTCCTATAGTTTAGGCCTAAAGTGAGTGAACACTCAAGCGATCCCTGAATTGACTTCTTTTTTGTAAGTCTTACCGTAAGTCTCGACTCAAATAAGTAGAGAGTCTTAGTGTAAAAGTACAGTTAATTGGGGTTTAGTCTGAAGTGAATGACAACTGATTCCAAGATTCCATTCATTTCTCAACGGATTTTCGAATTCAGTATTAAATGTGAAAAACATTTCAATTAATTGTCTTTTGATTTGTATTTCAATTCAAATCAGTTGTCAATCAGTTGTCAAACAATTGCCTAAAAATGTCTGAAAACTATATAAAACTCAAATTCATTGATGAGTTTAGGAATGAAATACACTTTAAGACCAAAATGAGTGCAAAACTCATTCAATTGAAACTCATTTTCTGTAAAATAACTAAATTTCAAATAAAATGTCTTTCATTTGAATACAAAAACCGTTTAATCGATGACAACATCACTCCTAAGCTCTTGAAGATGAAGACCAATGATGTTATTGACGTCCACTTAAGACCAGACCTGTGGCCAGTGATGGACAGTATGCCAGCACAGGTGAAAAACCCTGTGCCGAGTGATGGCTCCGGATATATACGTCTGAAAGTGATATCACATACCAAACAGGAAATACATTTCGGACTTAAAAGCACTTCAAAGTTGGGAAGACTTATGAAGTCTTACAGCAAAAGGGTTGACATCGATGTCCACTCACTTCGCTTCCTCTTCGACGGCACTCGCATTCAGACCTCAGACACACCACAGCTCTTGGATATGAAGAACAATGACATCATTGAAGTGTTTCTCGGAATCTATGGATGATTTGATGACAACCTCCCTATCCATCACTAAATGACATGTCTTTTGTTTAAATTGTTTTTATTTTTGTATAATTAATGAGAATTTTATTTAAACCCAAAAATTGTTTCATTTTTGTCCATAATTTTTACTTTTAAGGGGTTTTTGTATTAAATATTAAATTTTTATTAAACTTAATATGAATTGAAAACCCATTGAAACGATTGAATGAGTGATTGAATGACTGTTTAGTCCTATTATTACCGCAAATGTTAAGTAAATATCGATTTTATGAATGAAAGAGAAATTATTAATACAAAGGAAAGAAATATTATATTAAATAAGGGTTTGAATAAAGTTTTACGAAAATATGTTTATCACAAATGTATGCAATCTATGGCTCAGTGTATGTCTCACTGTATGTCTCACTGTATGACTGACTGTAGGCCTGGATGTATGCCTTAAGCAAACTCCGCAATAACTGTCAGAAATGCAATTCAATTGAATGCCATTCAATGCATGACTAATGGCTTTCAAAACAGATGCTTCTCATCCATCCATCCATCCATCCATTGCTACTCTTCCTCCTCTTCCCAACCATTCTCTCTTGTCTTCACTTATTTAATACAATAAAGTATTTCTCGATTTCATTCAATACTCAGTTATTTCTCTTAACGAGTGTTTCACACAATAAATGAATTGAAATAATAATGCATTTCTTTGGGTCTCAACTGCACTGAACTTCAGTCCAAAGAGTTTATAATCAAATTTAAATATGCTTTCAATTTGTCATTAGTTTTAATGATTGATCACTTTTACAGTAGTCCTCAAACTGTTTATAATATTCATAAAGAAGTGAAGAATATATTGAAATATAATGTAATGTAATATAAATATACTTTTTATATCACAAACTCATCACTCATTGCATTGAATTCACAATCAATTGAAATATGTTTTGACTGAATATCCATTAAATTCATTCATAAGTCTGTTTTGTCTGAAATCATTTCAAACCTACTGTGCCTTACAGTCAATCCAATGCAAAGTATAAATCAATAAAACATTTGATTTCATATAATATTTGAATAAACTTAGAGTTTGTTTAATAATTTTATTCAAATGTCAAATACTTTTATGAATTATATAATCAGTGATTCATTTGATAAACAATTTGAAAGTAAATGAAAAAGTTTTTCAATAAATGTTAATTCAATTTAAGTTATTCTTAATTAAAGGAAATTCTCGTTTGTTTTATGTATGCATAGACTCTAACAGTTAGAGTCCAAACAGAATTGCAATCATTAGAGCACTGGTATAACGAGTGCTGATTTGTTTCTCTCTAACATTGAGTCAGAAATGAATTAATTTTTAAAGATATTTATCTTTAAATAACTAAAAGCTATGCAAAAGACAAACAAAACCTAAACAAACATTAGAGTAAGTAATCCTTATATTTGCAAATGTATTGCAAATTAATTGCTTTTTTGCCTGAAATTTAATTAAGTCTTAAAATCAATGATTGAATACAAGAGATGTGTATTTTGAATCACATTTTGATTTACAAATCAATACATTTTGTCTCAATTTTTATGTGCCTTAAAAGTGAGAGAAACAGAAAATACATTATTTATAATTAGATTTTGTCGTCAAAAGAGTCCAACACTTTATAAATGATATAAGAAGTGAAGTGAAGCCAAAATCGGTTGAAAATGTTTGGCCATTGAGTTAAGAATCCATTCCTCTATTCATTAGATATATCTATTTTTAGGCCTATTTTTTAGTGCAAAGAATAAATTGAATTTATTTTATATTCATTTTTAATGACTTTTTGTTACAGATATTAATGTCAGAGTTGAATGAGTTATTGTGTATTGTGTTTGGATTTATGTAATAATTATTAATTAGTTTTGCACTTATATCACAAATATTACCATTTCTTTGTCGAGCACTCAATGAAATTAAATTCAAGACATTTAGAGCACTAGTCGTTAATTCATTTAAGGACTAAACAAAAAAAATAAGGATTTTTTGAAATTTTGAAAATATTTTGGAAAACATTTCATTAAAATCTAATTTTATTGCTATTACTCTCTGTTTTTATGACTCGTTTGCTAAGCATTTTGATTAATGAAAAGCAAAAGCAATGTTTGACTACTGTTTTGTAGTAAAAGTGAGGATAAATACAAATTGAGGTAAAAATAAAATAATCAAAGTTTGATATATTGTATGAAATGATAGTATTTTAACATTTATTTCCCAAAACTCCACACAATTTATCGATTGATATCTCTTTTTGTCACATATTTGTTATGAAATAAAAATAGTGTTAGAAATGAATAAATTGTTGAAATATTTTATATAAAATTATTTATTTATTCAAAAGAAAAAAATTAGTTTTAAGTTTTGTTTGAAACAAATAAATGTATAAAAACACTGAAAATATTTGAAATAAAATATTATTTGAAAAATGATTTTTTTGTGACATTTTCTAAATATTTGTGAATATTTTTGTGCATTTCTTTTCCAAACAATAAATCATTGGTCTATTGAAGTGAAAATCGATTTGTTTTCATCAAAACTCTTATTAATCTTCAGTTGAAATGAAATTTTGTCCAAAAATTATATTTAAGTTATTTATTGGACGTTAAAAACAAAATTCATTCACAAATTAACTCAAATTGAAAATTCATTAATCTTTTTCATTATTCAGATTTTTTTCTCATCAAAAACATCATAACTTAGAAAAAAACAAAACAAAACAAAACATTAATTATTTTGAGAAATGAATTTCAGATTTATTATCATTTTGAAAATTGCTTTTATACTGACACTAGAAAATAATATTTTCAAATGTGAAAGGTTAATCTGGATTAACGAAAACAACATAATATTAAATGCGAAACAGTTGTTAAAAATGTTTGATTTGTGAACTCATTAATTAAGTAATGATATGTTTTCATGTCAAACAAAGACTTATGTTTTTGAAATACAATTTCATTTATAGAGAAATCTTTATTTATAGAGAGTTTTAAACAAATGTTTGCAATATTTCTGATATTTTTATAAAAATATATTTATATATAAAATAATTGCTTATTATTTATGCAAAACTAAAGATTAAATTTAGAGTTCATTAAAAACTTTTTGATTATTTTATATTTAAAGACATTATCACTAATGAAGTGCTTTATAGAAGAATTAATGAATGTTTGAAATACTTAACAATCGATTCAAACATTAATTAGAAATAATTGTTTTTATTATAATATAATTTCTTAAAACCTAACCTTTTTGTACCCGTTTTTGCTGATCTTATACTTTATTCAAAGTATCAGTAATTCAATCGATATTTTACACAAAACATGAAAAGATTATAAATTATAATAATTTGTTTTATAATTTATAACTCAATCATAACTGGGTTTTCAGTAAATTATTCATAAATTTTTCTAAACTCTCAAAATATATAATAATATATAATATTATCAAAAGTATTGTCTATTTGTTTGAAAAATGGCATTAATTTTGTTGTAATTTTATGTTACAATAAACTCCACATTTGTCTGACTCTGAAAATAAGTTATTTTTGATTAAATGCTTTGTTATTCACTCGACTATAATATTCAGAGAGAAATCTCTTTCAATACTTTTGAAAGATTTTCAGTTAATTAACTGAACGAAGAATTTAATGTAATTTTAATGATATTTTGTTAATTAAACTCTAAATTAAATTCAAAGACAAGATATAAATCTTTATTATTTTAATCCGGGTGTAAATAATTGAGAAAATTCTCTAATTATTGATAAAATGATAAATAATTAATGAAATCTTGTGTTAATAACACTAAGAAAGCCCCAATTCTTGCAGAATATTCTTGAGGTTATGTTAAGCCAACTGTTATATCATATAATGTTAACTCAAATGCAATTATTGTTGGAAAGTCTAAGACTGAAGACATTGGTGTTTATTATAGTTTTATTTCATTAGATCTCATTACCTGACAAATGAAATATCGTTAACAATATATCTTTCACTGTATTTATAAAGTAATGCCATTATTGTATCGCAAAGTATGTCTAAACTCAATACCATTAGAGTGTTGTTGAGACCATAAGTCTTGTATTGCCATTCAATCCATTGATTTATTTGTTAAATTATTTTCATTAAAAGTTTAGAAGAGTTTGAAATCAATGAACAATCTTCTGACACAAAACCAAATGAACATTGATTTCAATGTTGTCTTCAATAACAGTAAAAAACATAATATGTTTTCTTCGGAAGAAAAAAACCAAAAAACACGAAATATTTTGAAATAAATTTGAGTTATGTTTGAAAATATTTGAATAACAAAACACTTCTGAGAATTATCAGTGAATTTATGAATTTTTCAATAAAATATCAAAGGTTATGTGTATTTGAGTAAACATTGAGTTTTTATCTTTTTTATGTCTTATATTTTTATTTGACTTCAATTTTAAAATTTTAAAATAGATTTTAATTTAATTTTATTTTTGGTTTAAGATATCATTTCTTGTGATAACTCTGTCTATAAATAAAAGTTATCTAAAAATCAATCCTAAAGTAAAATAAACAAAATTATATGAAAACATGAACTGAAGTATTGATATACAGATGAAAACACATAAGTCTTGCCCTCATTGCCCGTATTATCATTCAATTAAAGCTTATAATTAATTTCAGGCACAACTTAGGGCTTAAGTCTTATCTAATTTACATAAGACTCTTAATAACTATGAAATGTTTCAAAAGTGGCTATAGTTTGAAGACATTCTCATTTCAAGTAGTCTTTCATTATATCTTGAAATGAATCTTATTTTTGCTTAACATTTCATTTGCTCTGAATTTACTTAATCAATGGTTGAATATTCGGCCAAATATTCTGGGTTTTAATTGAATTTAATATTTCATGAAATATCATAATAAATATAACTTTTCTTTTGATTCATATTTCGTGATAAACTCAATAATAAAAGTCAAAGGATATTAAATATAAAATTATTTTTATAAGAAATATCACAAAACTATATATAATTTATAAATTATTAAAACTACCAGTGCTTTACAGTGTATACAGAGTATACCAGTGCTTCAATACAAAGGAATTAATGTTTTGAAACAAATTTATATTATAATAAAAAACTACATTAATCTGTAAGTCATTAATACTTTATGTCTTTATAACTTGAAAGCTAATCAAATGCTCTATTGTTTCACATTTTGCTAATCATTTCTTCATTTCATTTGAAATATGAAATAATATTTTTGAATAATAAGTGTTTTATTAATAATTTATTAAATTTTTTATAAGACTTTTGTGTTTTTTCTTTCAAATGAAATGATTTTATGTGAAATTAAATGACATTTTTATTAATAAAATATATTTTATAATCAATTTTGAAGTCATTTTAACAGAGATTTCATTCATTGGTTCAATAAATTTGATTTCAATTCAGGTTTATATCAATTAATTTAAATTAAAACTAATCTATAATTCAATCAAATCAGGGGTAGAATCGCTATTAAGGGGGCATTTCTGTCGTAACGTTGTTTTGCATTAGATATTTGGATAACATCTCATAACAACATCAATGTCACCCACAAACCAATCAATTAAATTTGATTATATAAAATCAGTGTTTAGCGTATGAATTTAGCATGCTTACTTTTGTGAAAATTGCGAAAATAATTTATTTAATAAATTTAATTAAATAAATGTTGCAGAAATAATGACCATGATTAAATAACAACATGTTATTACTAACTGGTGTTTAGTGTATAAAATAACAAACAATTTAATCCTTATTTCAAAAGTCGTCCCATTTTTTGATCATTTCATTCAAACTTTCATTTGTTTTGTGTTTTAATAATAATTGCATTAAAAGTGAAAATGTTTTCAAACTTTTCAAACATTATCTCTATTTCTATGGAAATTGTTATTCAAATGATTAGACATTTATTTTGAGGTAAATATTAATTCAATTATTATTTGTTTGTCTTTGAAATGCCATTAATATTACTAATTGTTGTTATTTTCCCCTTAATTGTAGACAATTATCACATAGTTTTCAAAATACCCCTAAATATCGGTTAAATTGTGACCAAAATGACAGAAAAGAGACCACTGTTTCAGAAAATATCCAAATTTTTTGGTCCAAATGCCGACAATCAGGTGAACAGACACTCAGTTCGGGAACAGATCGACAGATCCGCGGCTTTGGACTCATTTAAGACCCATTGGTCTCAAGCGTATGACTGTATGACCCGAAAAGTGTTTAATGACATTACCGTCGATGACATCACGTCTATTGTCAACCATATCGACCAAATGGTGTCACTTCTTCTCCAAGAAAACGATTATATGAATCAAAATCACATGAATTTGACACCAATTGAGTCAAACTCGCCGTCAGTTATGATGAGTCCTCTCTTGGATTATCTTCTCATTGAATCGGTTTTAGAAAAGCTATTGAATTGGTCTGAAATGTGTGGGGAATGGCATGAAGTGATGGTTTTAGAGCAGTTGAAACTCTATGAGCTGTTGGTCAGTCAGATCTGTCACAACTCATCCCTATTTCAAACGCCGATCATTAGACCGCTTCTGACTCTGTTGTCCCGATTTGTGGGCAAAGTGTGTCACTTAGAGGTCGAGAAAAGACTTGTTGTTCTTCTGAACACTCTTTTCGTGACTTTGAGTCATAACTTAGATCTCTTGGATCTCTTCTTTTTGGCCGAACCTTTGATTTCTAGTCATTTGGAAACAAAATTTCTTATATTTTCACTACTAATCCCTTTTGTCCATCGCGACGGACCTGTTGGACAACAGGCCAGGGATGCGATCCTCTTATGCATGGCTTTGTCGCGAAAGAACGAATCGATGGGCAGACATGTGGCCGACGAGACTGACTTCTGCCCGGTTTTGGCCACAGGTTTGAGTGGTTTGTATTCATCGCTTCCCCGAAGACTGCTTTCAAACTCAATATTTTCCGACGATTGGCATCAAATCACAAACGAAGACATCCATCGCAACCCAGAACTGGAAATATTTGTCAATTCGCTGGAGTTCTGTAACGCTGTCGCACAGATAGCTCACCCTTTGATACAAAAACAATTGCTTCAATACATATACAATGGATTTCTGGTGCCAGTGATAGCACCGGCATTACATCAGGTATGGAATCCATGTCTATATTTAAAGTATCCCTTAATTGATAAAATGTTTATTTCAAACAAAACTCAAAAATTGCTATAAAATTGTAAATTCTTTGTAAAACCAATGAAATGCTTGTGTTTTTGTGTGGATTAGGAAGTCGTTGGCCTTCCGTTAAAAATTGTGGAAAATTTGTCCAAATATTCGGTTTGTATTCAATATAAGCACTGCTTTCGTCTATTTATTGCATGTTTTGCATGATTTGCACGACTTATACCATATTTCACATCAATTTTGATGATTTATATTCATTACACTCAACGAAAGTATTAACAAATGTTAACCTATTTTAAGGGTTTTATCGGAAAAACAATTAATTGATTAACAATTAACCGAAATATCGGTTCATATCTTGAAACTAATGAATGAATTATTAACTAACGATTCAATTACTAACGAAAACAATTGATTGACTGATAATTAATTGAATCTTTTAATTGTTTTAATATCCAGAACACTTTAGAGGAGATAATATCGACGACCAGTTATTTTGATCTCTTTGTCCGCACCATAACTGAACCCAATTTACTCAAAGTGTTTCTCCAATTCATTTGCGTTGAATCATATGAAGAGCAAAGGATTTTGAACACTTTGATCACAAGAATTAGCGCTCATTCAAAGGTATGGGTGTTTTGCTATCAATTTGTCTCAACTTTGACATCAATTTCACTGTAATTTCAGTTATGTTTAGTTACTTTGGTTTTGTTCCGGTCTTTAGTGGACTTGAATTGTGAAGACGTTTTGATTGAATTGGTCTTAAAGTATGAGTTTTTGTTCACTATTTCAATGTATTTATCATTTATTAAACGTTTAGATACTTAACGACTGGTAATCACATAATCGGTGGTAAAGGCCATCAATCGGAACGAATAAATGATTCCAATTATCTGAACAAATCGGCGCAACTGTTCCTAACATTGATCCCAAAGTGCTGTTTCACATCACATATGAATTATATGAACAGAAGCGCCAAAACGGATGGTTATGTTCTCGTCGATGATTGCGACGCTATATCTAATAACAGCGCCGATAATACCTCTGACCACAGCTCAGCACAAGAACTCCAATACCTGTTATATAATTATTTAGATTATCTCAAAGACGCGAATATTGTTATCTCGAACTGCATTCGCGCCACCCGTTCCTGGAGTAGTCATTACGACGCCTGTAGTCATAAAACTGCAAATAATTTATTGAATAATTGTGTCAATAATTCATTTGCTTTTAATTCAAGCATTTGTGCCAATAATAGCAGTAATAATGACCATGGTCATGAACATGGTAATGAGCATGGTAATGATCTTGAACATAACCTTGATCATGTTAATAGCAATGTTAATTATAATTTTGTTAATAATGATAACCATTTTGTGCCTCAAACTAATGGAAACAAATCGGATGGAGAGGAGGGGTGTTGTCCACCAATCGGTGACTTTATGCAGTCATTACTGTCACGATTGGAATCCCTGTGCGAAAACGATATTTACACAAATCTACAGCTGACGGGTTTGGTGTCCCGATTGGCCGCATATCCGCAGCCATTATTCCGTTCATTACTACTGAACCCTTCGCTTGTCTTCCAAAGCGATGTCAAGTCTTTGCCAAAGATTTTGACCGAATTGAGCAAAAAATTGGATCAAATGTCGACTCAAATCCCAAATTTCGATGATTTGCTCCGAAAGGCCAGACATTTCTTGTACTCAAGAGAGCATAGGATTCAAAGCAAAAGACTTAGTATTTCGGCTAAAATTGAAAACGAATTCTACTTTAATTCGAAACCAATTCGAAGCAACAGTATTACATCCCTGAGCTCTCAAACGGGAGAAGGTATACCCCTTTCCCACAAATATTTAATAAACAAATTAATGTTAATTTGATTTATAGTAAAAAGAAAGGGATTTAAAGGCCTTAAAGATCTCTTCCGATCCACACCCAGAGGTATGCGTAGAAGTGCTTCAGAACTACCGCCTCCTCGACCTCCGCCACCGATCTTAGAATCAGTTCCCGGACAGGGATATAGGTTTGGGATTATTATTACTAATATATTATTTGACATTAATTTGTGTAATAATTAACAGATATTTCAAAGTCTCTGAAACACCGGAACAGGCATTGGATGCCAACGAAGTGGAAGAGAATGAAAGGATTCAACGAATAGTATTGGCGGCCATTGTTTACGAAGAGTTTGTTCGGGAATTGTCTGCCATTTCTTACGAACACTTCACTCAAGAGTATTCAGACCCGACTTGCGCTCAAAAATCAATGAAAACCAAAGTATAGTTGAAATGAAAGAAACATTTTGTGCCAACCCTTCAAACATAACATAACATAAGCCCTGACTTTAAATGTTATTATTTTTTCACAATTTTATTGTTATTTTGTTTTTGCTTTGAATTTTAGCTCAAATTTTAATATATTATTCAATCGTTTGAAAGCTTTTGCAAAATATTAATCAAAATTTGTTTATAAAAAGTGATTTTCAAATAAAAATGTTTAAAAAAGCGAACAATTAGTGAACAAAAAAAAGTTTAAATGTAATGCCAGTGATTAGAGACGAGAGGAACAGTAGATATCAATGTATTTCCTATTTCTTTGCAATTACTCTAAAAGTAATAATAATTTAATTTATTTTTAATTTAAGATATTTTTCGTTGAATTTTATGAACGGATTTATAAAAACATTTTTTTGTGTAAACTATTAAACAATTTGTTATAAACTTAACGTTTGTTTACTTTTAATGACTTTGTATTTGTCTTTTGACTCATTTGTGTCACAACTCTTGAGATAATTGCCGAAAACAATACCGAAGAACAAAATGTAACCGATTTTTGTGTTTTGCTTGAATTTACGCCAACAGTCGTCGGTATTATTGATATCAAGGGTTAGTATTTGATGCAATAGATTGAGTGCCGTTATTGTGACCGCCGTATAGTATGGCCAACACTGACTCGTGTTAATACCGGTCAACATAAGACAAGAGCACATAAGGGTTGAAAAGCCGGCCAACCATTTGTTGGTATTTTCCCCGAACCTAATGGCTGTGGACTTGAGCCCAATCATGAGGTCATCGGCTTTGTCCTGATGTGCGTATATTGTGTCATAAATTAATGTCCAAAAAATGCCGGCCATATATAGCGGCAAAACTGCTGACCAGTCCATAGCACCGGAATTTACAACAGACCACCCGAGAAGTGCCCCCCAATTGAAGGTCATTCCCAACACTAGTTGAGGCCAATGACTGACCCGTTTGACCAATGGATAGGTTGTCACTAATAGTAGAGAAGAGGCGCCCAATCCTATGCTATAGGCGTCAAACTGAAGGAGTATTAAAAGACCACAACCCGAGAGTCCGCCCAAAAACATAATGGCATCGGTTGTTGTCAACTGGTCTGAGGCCAGGGGTCGGCCTTTCGTTCGCTCAACCCTTTTATCAAAGTCTTTGTCCCACAAGTCGTTGACTACACATCCGGCGCCTCTCATCACAACAGATCCCAAACCAAACAGACCTAAAGTGGTCAGAGATGGCAGATGTGATGCCGGAGTGGCCAACGATATGCTCCAGAATGACGGCCACATTAAAAGCCAAATACCCGTCGGTTTGTCTAATCTCATGAGTCGGACGTAGGGTTGGATTGACTGCGGAAGCGATGAAACACTTCTTTCGGCAAAAGATAACGGTTTTGATGAAGAGTTTGTTGACATTACTCTCAATAACTGATAATTAATTGGTTTTCGGTTTCTTTCAAACAGTTTTGAAATCAAACATAAATTCAATGTTTTATTTAACAATAATTTTGAACTCATTTTGACTTAAATTTAATTAAAATTACTTTAAATTGATTTCAAATCCAAACTCAAAGTGAAAGTCATTTTCAACACATGTTTTGTCTGTTTATAAACAAATCGATTGAATGCTTGAAATCAATGACAAAACAAATGACGAGAAAAATATGTTTCAAAACTTTTTATCATTTCCTATAGTTTAGGCCTAAAGTGAGTGAACACTCAAGCGATCCCTGAATTGACTTCTTTATTGTAAGTCTTACTGTAATTTCAAACTCAAATAAGTAGAGAGTCTTAGTATAAAAGTACAGTTAATTTGGGTTTAGTCTGAAGTGAATGACAACTGATTCCAAGATTTCATTCATTTCTCAACGGATTTTCGATTTCAGTATTAAATGTGAAAAACATTTCAATTAATTGTCTTTTGATTTGTATTTCAATTCAAATCAGTTATCAATCAGTGATGGACAGTATGTCAGCGCAGGTGGAAAACCCTGTGCCGAGTGATGGCTCCGGATATATACGTCTGAAAGTGTTAACACCGGACAATCAGGAAATGGTATTCAGGCTTAAAAGCACTTCAAAGTTTAGAAGTCTTATGAAGTCTTACAGCAAAAGGGTTGACATCGATGTCAACTCATTTCGCTTCCTCTTCGACGGCACTCGCATTCAGGCCACAGACACACCACAGCTCTTGGGGATGAAGGACAACGACATCATTGAAGCGTTTCTCCCAATCCGTCCATATTTTCAATTGAATTAAAAACTAATAAAACATTCAATTGTTTTGTGTTTTCATTGATTAGTCATTAAATCAATCAATAATTTACTGAAAATTAATTTCTTATATATTTTAATGTCATTTAAAACCAATTAATTATACATTTATTTGAAGGAAAGGCAGAAAATAATAAATATATACAGAAATGATATAAAAATCAAATCAAAACTTAATCTTAAAATAACTTTCAAATCAATAAAACATTTTTAAATACATTTAAATTGAAATCAAATTAAAAACAAATGTTTTTCTAATTTTAAATAATTTGTTAAATAATATACAAAATAACAAATCGTTTGAAGAATTGAAATGAGAATTAATTTTAGAAAAGCATTAATTGTATTGAAATTCAAATACAATTACAAAATATTTATTTTTAAGTAAATTTTAGTGAAAATAATTGAAACAAAAAATAAGTGATTGAAAGAAATGGTTACAAAAATAGCGGATATTTTCTGTCAAACAATTTTCAGTCAAAAATCAGGGGTTTTGTTAAATATTTGTTAATTATTTGTATTTAGAAAATGATTATTAGTTTTAAACAAAAATATTATAAATATTACGAAAATATTAATTAATTATTGATTTATCGAACAATTGATTAGATTTTGTGGTATTTTCTTTCGGATGACCTTTAGATTCGGTCCCGAAATATCAAATTTGATTTTCTTATTGGCATTACTCTTAGCGGCGACTATAAGGGCATCGATGGTCGCGTTGGACACACAAAGAGAGTTGAGTAACGAAATGGAGACCAGTTTTGGACAGCACTTTATCACAGCTATGACTGAATCGCCGATATTTTCAAATGATTTAAACGACAATTCCTTTAATTGTGTGAATTGACTAAAGTTTATGACAGAGGAATCGGTAACCAATTTATATGACGACCCCTTTGTGTTGAAATACAATCTTTCCACTTGAGGACAAAGAAGTGGTAATTTGCGGACAGAATAGTCTGTAATCGGATTCTTTGTGTCTTCAGTCAGATCGCACCGAATAAACAGTGACTTCAAGTGCGGACATCCGGACATGATTTGAATGAACTGTTGGTCATTCAGATTGAAAGGTCGGAAATCAAAGGCCAAATGCGTTAGATTTGACATTTTGCCGAAAATACCGAAATTTGGTTTGTCTTCTGGTTTTGGGATTAAAATTAAAAGCAATTAATGAATGAATAAATGTTTGAAATAATCATTCAATTACTCGACGGAAGTGAATACCGAAGACATCGGAGATGAAGGAAATTGTTTGCAATTAACTGAAGAATACTTTCAGTGTTTTCGATCTGATTGTAAGCGTAAACATTCAATTCAGTCAAATACCTACCGTTCCCTTCATTTAGTGATCGCAACGCTTCAATCAATGGCTATAAAAGTGAATAAAAGTTGGATTAAAAGCAATAGTTATTCGACTCTTAGGCCACAAACCGGCGACAAATCGTTGACATTTAGGGATAAAGCCTTAAAATGTTTGGTCAACTTCTTGAGACAAAGACCGGTAACGGAATGGCAGAAACTAATCGCCAGTTTCTCTAATTTTGAGCACTCGGTCACCAAATGATTGACACCCTTTTCCCCAACATTACCGCAGCCGCAAATATCCAGTTCCCTCAAGTCTGGACAGTTATTCGCTAGACTGCAGATCTCTTTACTCCCGATTCGGTCTTCAGATAAAAATGAAATCAAAACTGATATGAAAAGCAAATAAATAACAAACCATTGACTCCAGTGTTCTCTCTGTTGTCCTTCGCGTAAAAGCCGGGCATTTTGAAGACCCGAAGGTTTGGACACTTCTGGATGACAGACATAAACATTGATTTCGTGAGCACTTCATCCTCTGGTGAGACAATAAATACCAATAAAAACCCCTTAAATATAATTAACTAAAAGACAAACCCTTGTGTTCGCCATAAGTGGTGACAACAGTGAAGGCCTTTTGAGCTCTCATTAAACGATTGATTAAATCACAAAACCTTTTGTTGACTAAAGAGTTGAAGAAATGTTTAATCAATTGAAACCAAACATCAATTTATTTGAGACCTGTTTGGACGCAACACTTGTCCCGAATTGTCGGTAATTTCTCAAAGATGTCGAGCAGACAATCGTCGGGCAAATCATTGATTGTGAGACGACTGGCCGGACGTCGTGTCTTACGGCCAGTGCTGTCATCGGTGGGAACCGGTCTTCGCCTAAGATTGTAGTATTTGTTCGGCATTTTTGTCAGTTTAGGTGTCGTTTGGATAACATTTGAGACATTAATGGCATTAATAACCGACAGATTCACACACTTTTGGCTTTTAATCACAATTTCTTGGTTTGAATTGTATTTGTCGTCACTTTTAAGTCGTTTTGATTTTGATTTTGATCTCAAATCATAACTATTTGTCAAATAATCGGTTGTTTTCTTACGTTTCACTCGTTTAGACATTTTGTACAACAAATGAGTCCTCAAATTGTAATTACAATCAAATGTTTGTTTAATTAATTATTAATTAATAAAAAAATGTTTGAAAACCACAAAACAGTTGTCGTTTTGAATGACTTTTGATTAGTATTTGCATAAAAAGTGGAAAACATTGGAAAACATTGGAAAACATTGTAAGCAATGAATGAAAGCATTGCTTTGAGTCTAACAGTCAATCATATGATCACTAAGTCTTAAGTAGAGGTCATAACAGTTCACAAACAAACCATTGATTAAACAAATTGTCGTTAATTTCAAACTCTTTTACACTTTATTTCAATTTTATTTAATCCGGAATCAAATACTTTACGCTTTGTTTCAATGAATTGAGAAAATCATTGTTTTTATTATATTGTTATGACATTTCAAGGACTTTAAAGTTTTGTTTATTTAATCCTTAAATAGATTTTCAATTATTTTCATAATAACTAATATTTTTTGTTGTTTTCACTCAACTTTGAGTCACTTTTGGCATCACTTTGTTGACCACAGACTCACTGGCCATACAGTCAGTGCTCTCATGTCTACCACTTTTAGGTAAAAGTGTTGAATAATTAAAATTTTTTACTAATGAAGTATTAAGTCTGTGATCGCATGGGAAAGGGATATATGATATGATATTTGTTTATCTATTGAACAGGACTTTTGATATTTAATATAATATTTAAAGTTTTGTTTTTATTTGAATTGAATTTACGTTTTAGTATTAATATTGAAATAACTTTGAGATCAAAGCACAGGACGGATAAGACTATCAATTAATGGTCAACAAAGTTGTGACAAAACTATTGTCTAAAAGCAACAAATTCTTACACTTTTTTCTTATTAGTAATAAGTTATTACTGTATTAAGATTTTTCAAATATAATTGAGATTGGTGATTTGTATTATTGGAACTTCTAATCTTGGTCATTAATTGATAGTACAATGTAAAGGAATTTCTATTTAATTATGAATTAATTTACAGTAAAATAAAGTTTTAAAACAATTATATAATGAATTGATTGAAAACCAATCGCTTATTGATATCCAATGCAATCAATTGTCTGCCAAACTCTTTCACAGTGAAGGGTCGGGTGTTTAGCAATTCCTATGTATTACCCAATGTCTGCAATAATATTATTCATAGAATACTTGTCCTCTTTATGTCGATATGTTTGAACAGACACTACGGAAGACTTCAATTGTTCAGATGTTTGTTGACTTAAATACCCATTAAATTGATGAATAAAATGCAAAACATTTTTTAAATAACACTTTTGTCTCAGTTTATGACAAATATTTCTCAAATCATAACAAATATTTTATAAAACAGTCGGAAAATGAAAGTATTAGTTGTGTTTTGTGTCATAACTTTGAATCTATTCATTGAAACCAATACTAACCCAACGGCTGACCAAAAGTTTATTCAAGACTTCGAGAGATTTATGGACGCATACTGTGGTCAGTAGTCATCACTTGATTTCACACTTTATCATAAGATTTGTCAAAACTATTTAAAAATTTTAGAAATCAATTGAATTTGAGTTCAATTCTCACAAAAGTTTCAAATATTTCTAACTTTTAATAATTTTTCAATATTTAGTGAATGAAGACATAAATCCAGAAACTCTTAGAAAACTGGATGAATGTGATGCCATTGTCTTCTCCAAAGAGGGTAAGGATATGGAGAACCAATGTATGGTTGAAAGTGCACCCAAAGGTGCGACTGTGAATGACAGGCGCCGGTTGTGGTGTACTGACCAAAGCTATTACCAGAAAACCAGAAGTTGTTACTCAAAAAAGTTAGAGACGAAGCATAAAAAGGACGGAACGGCTGGCGAACAGATCTCTGAAGAGCAGCTGAAGAACGACACCATTAAAGCAATGGTTTGTTTCAATCATATTATAATTAATGAATACTTTCTAAAGGTTTTGATTTTCATTCCCAAAGGACTGTCGAAAACGTGTTTTTAAATTTTGAAAATTGAAAAATGAGTTAAACTTTTGATTCAATTAATTAAAATATTTCACAAAAAAAAGTTGAATAAACTTTTTGTGTCTTTAATTTGAATAGATTTGAACACCTGTTCACAAATATTCAATGAATATATGAATAATTACACGAAATAAATGTCAATTCGCTTTGTTTTATGTGTTTTTAGATTAAATACAAAACAATAAAAATATAATTAATTTTTGTTTCATTTTCTGTTGTTTTTGAAAATATTTGTGAAATTAAAACAAGTTTTTAAATGAAAAAATGTTTTTTTTTATCAGCGCTTGTATTCAGTTATACTGAAACCCCCTTAAACTAAACACAACTAGACGTTGACCTGGAGATGCAATCTTATATTTCACCCCCTTTTGCCCCTTTAAAGGGTTATTTAGTATCATTGGCTTTGAAACCCAATACAAAATAATAAACATTTGATTAAAAATTGAAATCAAATGTTAAGTAAAGAAAACGTTTTTGAAGTGAAAAAAGTGTTTAATATTTAAATGAATTCAAAATATTTTGAAAATAAAATAAAAAATAATTTTTTAATTGAAATGAAAATAAATTTAAAACACTTTTAAACAAAATTTAAAGTTTAAATGAAATCCCATTTAAAGCCCAAAGTTTAAACCCCAACCAAACCCAAACCCAATCCAAATCCCTGTCCCATAACAACAGTATTGCTATACCAGTGCTGCCATACCTTCCGCTTTGTGTCATATTTGTGATGACGTCATGAGTTCATAGGTTTTGAACGATTAAAGACATAAATAAATAAATGTTTGAATAAATACTTCAAAGAAATGACAAATCGTTTGAAAATTAATTGAAAATAAAATTGTTTTGAATAAAAATTGATTTAATTTTGTGAGTAATTAATGAAATGATTGAATGAATGAACAATTTGTGAACAATTGAGACAACAATTGACACAAAACCTCAAATAATATCAATGTTTTTGTGCGCAACAGCTGTTTCTCATTAACACTGATTTGCTTTCATTTAATTGTAATTCAATTTTAATTCAGTTTTTGGACTCAAATTAAGTTCAAAGACATTCACAACATATGAATCAATTGATTAGTGACTGTACACCTGATCTCAATTGAAATTAAGGGGTATTTGTGATAAATAGTGCCCAAAATGTCTGTAAGGGTGAAGCGATTGTATGACTATTGCATTGAAATCGTGTCTAAAATAGATTTCGTTGTCTATGAAAGCCATTCATTGAAGTGTTTGCCGACAAATGTCTTGTTTGATGTCTTGTATCAGATGTCAGTGAACGCCAGTTATTACTATCTGGAGATGTATTTCATTGATTTGGAGATAATCTTCAGGTTTTTGGTGGAAATGAAAGAAAGGAGAAATTCATTGCATTATATGTTTCAAAGTTTAATGGATTTTGATTTAGAGATTGGACTCAAAATTGTTAATCAATACAAACACTTGTGTCAAACCACTGCTGACAGTGACTGCACCGGTGGTAAGACTGTGGACAAGTGGACGAAAGCCCGATTCGGGCTCTGTTTGGGGACATTCCTGAAAGAGAGCGGTTGGTTTGAATTGAGTGGTCATGTCTTCGGTGATGCCGTCGATCTCTACGACAAGACTGAACTGAAATCGGATCCAAATGTCCTTAAATTGGTTTTTGAGTGCAATTGGAAACTCCTCTCAGTTTTGAACTCATTTTGTAATTTCAATGAAGCGATGATTCAAATGATAAAAATTGAAGCAATGATTAGAGACCACGAAATGTCGACCAACTCTTCGGCTTTCAATTTATCTCAAGTGTACGCAGAGTTCGCGCAGTTATTCTTCTATCAGAGCCGTTATGACGAGTCATATCAGTGGGCACTTCAGTCCATCCAAGAGTTGAATACTTCGACACCAATTCAAACAGTGATCGATGTCTACAGACAGGCGGCCAAGACTTCAGTGGTTAAGCGAGAGTTCAAAAGAGCGGAGACTCTTATAAACCAATCAATGATTTTATGTAAAGAGACATTTGATGTGACGGAAGACCAGAACAAGTACTCCATTGGAGTGATTCACCTGAAACTCGCGGACGTCTTCCTGGACTACGGCTTCTATCTCTTGAATGTCGATCTAATCAGTCATTCCGTGAAGTTATATGAAATGGCTTTAGAAATACGGGAATATATTTTCGGATTGAATGACAATAACGTCACAAATCTGTTGATAGCTATGACTCACGAAGAGTTGGGTTACGCTTCGTATGTCCACGAATACAGTTCCGGTAACTTCTCTAACGCTTCCTTTCACGCAAACAAAGCTATGGCTATCGTCACACAACTGGTTCCCGACAATCATTTACTGCTGGCGTCGGCCAAAAGGGTTAAGGCATTGATCTTAGAAGAGATAGCTATCGATCATCACGACAGGGATGAAGAGCAACGGATGCTTATTCAGTCACGTGAACTGCATCTGTCGGCCCTGAATATGGCCCGAAAGGCCTTCGGGGAGATGAATGTGCAAACAGCCAAACATTACGGCAATTTGGGTCGACTCTACCAGTCTATGAAGCGATACAACGACGCGGAAGCCATGCATTTGAAGGCTATCCGTATTAAAGAGAAGCTTTTGGGTCCCAATGACTACGAGGTCGCCCTATCTTTGGGTCATTTGGCCTCACTTTACAACTATGACATGCGTTTGTACGAAAAGGCGGAGAAGTTATATTTGCGGTCCATTGGCATCGGTATCAAACTGTTTGGTATCGGTTATAGTGGTCTGGAGTACGACTACAGAGGTTTGTGTCAAATATACTCAAGACTTCAAAACTTTGATAAATTACACGAATATACCAATAAATTGCACGATTGGAAGCACTTGAGGGATGGTATTCAACAAAGGGTTAAGGATTCCCCACCCATTCAAGGCCTCCAAACTATGCAAAGACTGTCTCCGCAACAGATCATAGCATTGATTCAAATGCAGACAAATTGATAGCACTTTTTGATAGTCTTTCCCCAAAAGTCTAAATAATTTAAACAATTAATCGTTTTTTCACAAAATTTTTATTTTTATTTAATCATTGATTGAAATGAATATAAAAAACACAAAAAATATATTAAATTAAATCAAAAATCGTTTAATTGTTTACAATTTTAACCATTTTTGACGCAATTATAGGAAATATTTGTAATAATAATGAAATCATTATTTAATTGATTAATAAATTGTAAATAAATTCAACTCTTTTATAGTTTTCTTATAAACAGATGAAAGGGTTGTCACAAATCATACCAAACATTCATCAAAACTGTTTTCATTGCAAAACTTGGCTCTCTTTCGCGGAGAACACTCCTTCGGTTCACTTCTGTTCGGGTCTTTCACAACCGTTTTGGACATAATCTTAGGGACGGTTGGATTGTTTGCCATTTGTTGGTGTAATTGGTATTTGTTGAGGATTTGTGTCAATTTGTTTGTCCAGAGCCTGAAATTGTTGGTATCTTTTGCCTGAAGAGTGAATGTTATGTCACGTAATGTCGAGTAAACTCTGAAAACAAATGTTTTGTTAATATTTGCCGAACCATTGAAAGTGCGGTTCAAAGAGCCGCCGATTTTTATATGATTTCCCGAATCAAAACGCAATTCACCGATAAGTATGGGTTGTCTGTAGAGCACAAACATTGAGGAATCGTTAGGTCGGGTGAGTGCGAAACAGGTGTCAAACAAAATACACAACAGTTTAGTTCCTCTACTGTTCCTCAAAGTTCCCGAACATATGACAGCTTTTGAGTCAATCAGACATTGATTTGATTCACAATTCCTATCAAACTCTATCTTAAGCACCAGTTGTTTGCACTCCTCCTCTCCCATACGGTAATCCACTTTAGATATGGTTTTCTCCATTAGACTGACCGCACATTCAATGGCTTTGTAATCAAAACTATTTTCTGACGAATACTTTTTGATGGATTGAAACAAAAGCGGATATTTTACTAATCGGTTTCGGGGAACGTCCAGAAACGCCCACAAATCCAGGCGCCGACTGAACGGAGACTGAAGACATCGTTGAAGGAAATCATTCATACGTTTATCGCTTTTTATCTTCATTTCAAGCAATTGTTTAGCAGTTCTTTGATTTGAACAATAGTTTTCATAAACATCTAGTTTTGGGGTCCAATCCAACAGCACTTTGCCGACTGACCCGAACACTCCGTTTTGGTCACGCATTGACTCCAAGTGTCTGACGAGAGACGAGTGGACGGTATGTAATGCATGCAAATCCCCGAAGATCTGAAACGCTTCCGTCTCGTCGATGATCTCTAAATGGATTAACGAGTTTTGATACGTGGCCTCAATTAGTCCCAAATCATAGCACATATCCATCTCTCCGGCCATTAACTCAAAGATCGCTTCTTGTCTTTTGTATTCATAAGTACTGAAAGACTCTTTGAATTTGATGACCACTTCTTGTGGTATACTTTCAATCCATAGTTTAGAGGATTGTCTGCAAAACAGCTGATTGTTAGACATATTCCTCGAAAGTGGTGTCGATTTAATCCTTTTCTTTGGTGTCATATGCTTTGTGTCCGCAATAAGTGGGGACGAAATGGACGGTCGGATGCGTTCACTGTTCCGGTGGTCGACATTGTCTTTGGCCTCCAATTCGAGGTTCAGATTCTTCGGCGACAAAATTGATGTCTTATTTCGGGTTAATTTAGTTGTCGTCAGAAAACGCCTCAAATTTTTAAATGAATTGCTTTTCAAAGCATTGAATGAAAAGTTTGAAGAAATGGTTATATTATTTAAACTCATGAATGAGTTTTGGGTTGAATTGGATTTGCATTTATTTAATCCATGTCTTGGTTTGAGACCAATCTTTAAGATAACAACAAAACAAGAGATTAATTGACAAATGATTTGATGAAACACTGGTTTCCTTACCATTGATTTGAATCTATGAATAGTCTTATCATTTATTTCACTCATTATTCAAATGTAATGTAAATATCGTTTAAATATATCTTTAAATCAAAAATAATCTTAAAATGAGTTTAAAATATAAATAAATATAAAATAAACAAAAATTTATCACAAATTCAATCAAAATATTAAACAATAAATGCTTTAAAATTTCAAATCTCTTTGAAATCCAATCACAAGTGAAGGCATGACTCAAGTGATCAGTGATTGGCTCTCAGTCTCTGGCCTTCACTTGTATTACACAATTGGTTACACAACAGGACTCTGAGACAGTTGTCTCTCAAACTGTGATGCCTTTCCCATACCTTTCACATACCTTTCCCGACCTTAACATTGGATTAAAGTATTATTTATTAGTATTTAATGACTTTTAATCACATTTTGATTAAAATTTACTTCAAATCAAAATTAAATGTCTTTTTTCATAAAGTTTTATAAATGTTATAGAAATGACTGCAATATAAGCCATAATAACATGTATTTCAAGGCTTTTGAAAAGTTTTCAGAGATTTAACGAAAACTTCATTTAATTTATATAAAAGTTATTTCATTTTCAAATGATTCTGAACATAGTTTGGGGAAACTCTTAATATCTGTTGAGTAAATGACATTCAAGCTATTGGAGTATAAATTACATTGATCATCATAACATCAGTTAAATTGTGACATTGATCAATAATCAATGATCATGCTAAGTTGATTTCATAAGTTCCGATAATTTTCTGCTACTTTGATTCCTATAACCTTTTAGTCCCTTATATAATATATTAATAATATAAAATACTATAAGGCTATTGATTAAAGCTGTAGTTAGAAGTCCTTGGTCTAGTATTCTTAAACTGATTAAACTTGATGATTTACGTAATTAAGGAATGTCTTAATCAATTACACTTTTAGATATAATAAAGAGACAACAGATGTACTCGAGTTAATCGTATGATTGAAAATTTGAAAAACAAATAAACAAGGTTGTTTTAAATGCAAATATTTTAAAAATCATCTGTAGTTTAGTATTGATTCATAAATATTACAAAACAAAGATTTACTTCAAAGTTTGAGTTCAAACCCAACAAAAGCACTCAATTTTCTCGTGATTTTCATATAAACACTATTTTTGTTATCAAATATCAAAAGGTTTTTCAGACTTTAAGTCTATTTTATTTAAACATCAGATGATTTATGTGAAGAAATTTCTGCAAACAATGTAAAGTGTTATCACTTTTTAGTATAAAGTGATAAGTTTTTAGTATTGAATAATTCAAAAGTCAAGTATTGACTCAATTATCTAAAAGATTAAAGCATTAAATACTAATCCCTTTCGTGTGAGTCCTAAGGACTGGAGTAATGCCAAGGAATCTAAGCGTGCGATCGATTCGTACAAAAAGTCATCTTTAAGTTTGAAATATAATAATTGAGTCCAAAACCAGATTTCAAGAAATAATTAGCAAAACATTAAATAATTGTAAAATTCTTTGAATCAATCATTTGTTAGGTTTTAATCAAAATTATAATTAAATTCAATTAAATGTTAAGAATTGATAAAAAAAAATCAAATTTCATATTAATTACAAAATTCTGAAGACAATAGACTACTCAACGATTTATTGTTATGAAAGGCTGTGACCTTAAAGTTATTATATCTATAACTCTATAAGAAGTCATTCTTCAAGTGTTTGTTTAAAGATTTCAAATATTAGACCAAAAGTTATGCCATTTTTCTGTCAGATGTTCTCAAATGAAGAATTCGATGGAAATATGGGTTTGAGTTTTGTAAACATAAAAATTATGATTATTTCTAATCATTTGTTATATTTTTGGAAATCAATGTAAAGTTATTCACAAAAACATCATATTTAAAAAAATATGCAATAATTTTAATGAAAATTTCAAACTTATAGTGAATTCATATCAATATTTCTGATTTACAAATAATTATAATTATAAAATTAAAAAGTTAATACATTGTAAATATCACAGCAATAATCTAACATTGGTGAGTTTGTCTAATTATCTAAATAGTAATGTTACGAAAGATTTAAGAATTCGATCACATGTTTGCTGAGAATTATTGGCTTCAATTGTTTTCAACAAATATTTCACAGAATTAAAACTTATTAAGGAATTCATTGAAATTTCTTTAAAACTTGTATTATTTGTAAAATTGTGGAAAACTTTGTAACAATTGAATCCATTTTTAATTTTTAGCATTAATTATGTTTATCTAATGTTTAAAAAACAAACCAAATGTAAATGTAAATGAATTTTTGTTTTTATTATATCTTAAGTGTTTTTTTGTGGAATATTTGACAAAATTTATTATTGTTTTGTTATTTTAACACTTTCTTCAAATAATTGAATCAATTTATTGGGCGTAAAGTAAATGTCTAACAAATCTACAATATTATACATTCATACCATAAAAAGTACCCAGGAAGTGTCATTCAACCCTTTTTATAAAATTTAAAAAAAACATCAAATTGTTAAGTCATTATATTTTTATATTTTTGATTAATTACTATTTATACTAAATACTAGGACACACTAAATAGTCTAACATTGGTGAGTTTGTCAATTAATATAATACAAAGTTTTGAAAATATTTAGAAATTTAAGCATTTGTTTTGTTTTGTTCACAATTATTATAAAAACATTTGTTTGAAACAAATATTTTCAGAGAATTACTGAAACACTTGTATTATTTGTAAAATTACGAGAAAAGGTATGAATAATATTGTTTTCATTACTATTACTCTTTGGACAACATTTCAAGTGGTGTTATAAATGGCTAAAAATTCAATATTCGTGTGAAAGCATGAAATAATTTAATTAATTATTTGTTATTTATTTTATTTTTAACTCATTCTCACAATAATTGAATCAATTTATCAGAATCTGATAAATAGTTATTACATAACAATACAATTGTATTATAAATACCTCTTATAAAAAGTACGTAACATTCAGTTCAACTTCACAGAATTCTATATCACTAGAAACCAAAAGTATCTAGTACAATATATAAAACTTTTTTCCCTCCTCCCAATTAACTGGTTCTTAGCAACTGAATGTATATTAAAATAAGATCCTGTTTCTATTATATTCCGTTACTTTTTGAATGGAGTAACATTGAAATTGATATCAGATTTGAAGCAAATTGTGATATAAATGATTGAAATTATATTTTTTTCTCAAATAATTTCAAATTCTCTTTCGTTGTTCACAAAAGCATTCAATTGTCTAAACATTTTATAATTGATTTGATTTTGGTTTAGGAAATGCATTCAAAATCATATGATGTGAGTCTTTATTCGGACAACTGTCCGGACAATAGCGACGATTCTCTTAATGATGGTTCAGATACTGAACCCAATGTTAAGAGGCTTTCGTGGAAAACAAAGATATTCTTCAGCTTTGGACACATTTATAACGATTTATGCGCTTCTATTTGGTTCTCATATACTCTCATCTTCTTTCAAATGCAATTCAGGGGTACTATTGCTGGTATTCTTATACTATTAGGACAGGTAGCCGATGCTTTGGCCACACCTTATGTTGGGTTTGTATTCAATAAATATTAAAAGTTTTAAAAACTAACTATTTATGAAATACAGGTTTACTTCTGACCGAAACAATAAAAACCAATTGTTGTGTCGATACGGGAAGAGAAAGACCTGGCATTTATTGGGAACGGTATTAGTTTCGGTCAGTTTTCCATTCATTTTCAATAAATGTTTTGGATTTGAAGACTCATCCGAAACAATTAAAATTATTTATTATAGTATTTTCATAGTTCTGTTTCAATTCGGATGGGTATGTCATGTCATGTCATTAATGCTATCATATTGAGAGCAAATACTAATAACAACCCCTTATAGGCAGCCGTACAGGTGGGACACGTTTCCCTTATAACTGACTTGAGCTCAAACTCAAAGGAAAGGGTGGAATTGAATGCTTACAGGTATTAATCATTTTATTGATTATAAAGTTTTACTCATTTTGATAAACAATTTGATAAACAATTGAAGGCAAGCCTCGACCGTCGGTTCCTCGATATGTGTATACACTATAACATGGTTTGCATTGAGCAGAGAAGGCGACTCTTCTATACGTAAAGAAGATTCAAATGTATTCACTGTAAGTCAAAACCATTTGTTGTGTTGACTATTATTTAACAATTGTTTCAACAGTTAGTCGTATACATAGTGTGTGTCATAGGAGTAGTGTTCTCAGTGTTGTTCCACATCTTTGTCAGTGAACCGGAATCTACAGCAACTGAATCTCCAGATCAATCACTTTATGGATCGTCTCAAGACTTGGTTCATAAAAACCAATACCGGAGAAGATTGTGCTCTATTTCTTCAGTTTATGAAAATACCAAAAAGAAGTGCTCAAAAAGTGATGGCATTTCTCCCAACAACACCTATTCTTCAGATAATCCCGAAAACGGAGACACAAAGTGTATTAAAAGTTATCAATGGATTGATTGGTTAAAAGATATTAACTTTTTTAAAGTGGTTTGTATTTTGACAAAAATATTTGTGAAAAACTTAATTAATTTGAAATCCTTTTCCGGAAAAGGCATTCATTTATATGGTTTGTCGACTCTTTGTAAACCTAACGCAAGTCTATACTCCACTGTTTCTCCAGAAAACACTTCATTTGAGAAAAGTTTGTTTTAAAACAATATTTCAATTGAAAACTCAATTAATTGATGTTTAATACCAAATGACAGACGAGTATAGCAATCATACCATTCATTACATACATCAGTGGTTTTGTTTGGTCTCTCATCTCTCGTTTCATTTCCGCCAAAACCGGACCGAAAGTAAGTTTCAGTTAATTATTAGTGAATTGATTTGAAATTTGGATTTTATTTAATAAATAAAACAATTTTAGTGAAAATTAAAACTAATTATAAAACAAATTCAGATCCTCTTAGTGTTGGGCTGTCTGTTTGGGTTGGGATCCTGTGTTTGGAATGGTTTTGGTTCAATAGAAAACGAGTCATTCAAGACATGGCAAGTCTATGGCGCGGCCTTACTCTTTGGCATCGGTGGCACAACTATGCTTATTGCCTCCCTGGCCCTCACATCCGATCTGATTGGTTGCAATACAGTGAGTGTTAACTGAGATAATAATCGCATCAAAGGCTAACCCAATGATTGATTACAGACCAGCTCTGCCTTTGTCTTCGGGACGATGAGCTTCTTTGATAAGGTCTTGAACGGCACTGTTGTCGTCGTTTTGGAGCAAATAAATCCATTCAAAAGCCGAAGTGAAGAGGAGATAGAGAAGGACCAGATTTCCGTCACTTTCTATAAGACTATTGTGGTGTTTGTCTCCGGGACTACAGTCCTGCTCACAGTATTGGGTGTCCTAATCATTATTAAAACAAAATTTACTGCAAATCAACAAAAATCTGACGAAAATAACGATAAAAAAGATTTAAATAAATATTAATTTGATTTGTATTTTCTATTTTCTATTTAATGAAAACAATTGTAAATATTTAAAGTTTTTGTAAATATTTTTATATTTAATATTTTTTGTACAAATAATGTATATATTGAATACAATTTAAATGACCTTTCACATTCTAATTATCTGAGAATTATTTTATTAATACTGTATATATTTTCAATTGATTTTAAGTAAAAATTTTAAAAATGTCTCAAAAATCAAATGAATTAATGAAATGAAACTATTTTTTCAATATTTAAATATATTTTTATTTCAGATTACAATACACTTTGAGATCAATCAATAAATTACAGAATTTTGTCGTATTTTTAGAGATTTTTAAATCTTTTTATATATTTTTAAAAATAAAAACAACAAATAAATCAATGATTTTGTTATATATTAAATAATAAATGAAATAAAACTTTAATATTAATAACTGTTTCAATGATTAACAGCTTTTCAACTGATCCAAAGAATAGCTCCAAATACTCCTCCCGTCCTGACAGAGAGGTTGACCCCGAATACGGGTGCGTAGAATGTCTTTGTTTTGGACAATCCATTGAAACCTACAGTCGCAGACCAGGGGGTTATAACTGACGACAATTGTATTGTTATCTGTTTGGAGCAGCAAAGGGGCGAAAATTGTTTCATCTAAATGTGTCAACAAGTTGTCGGATAGGATCAGAAAAAGCGGTCGATTTATGTGCAAAAATGATCGCAAACATAGACTACTATCCGATATGTTGTTTGAATGAAGATTTATAAGTAATCTTTGACTGGAAGAGTAGTCGATAGCAAATGCCAGGTCAGGTATTTTACGGATCATATTGTGGCTCAGGTCTAAGACACACAGTCTTTGCAATTTGAAGAAAGCACAACTTTCCAAATGAGTTATTTCATTATTTCTTAAAATGATTTTTCTTAAGAATATTTGTTCAGATCTTGAAAAAGCATTTTTTGTTATCCTATCGTAATTCGTGTCACTTATGGTCAATGTCTCCAATCTCTTAAATCTGTTGAGTATAGGCAAAGGGTCTCTTCTGTTGTAATTCACTAATGACTTGTGCCCCTTAAGGGTAAAATGTCTATTCATTCTATAAGAGCTCCAGAAGACAAAGGGATCAAAGTTTTCGAGTGAGTTATCTATTATTGATATTTTTCTGAACTTCAATCCATTAAACAATTTAATCTCATTTACGTATAGGTTCTCAATGGATGTCTCCAACAGTTCCAGTTTGAAGAACACTTTTGAAGTCATGGATCCGTTTAAGTATGTGTTGAGTCGAGTGAAAGCTCTGAACAAATCGATGTCTTTTATGTTTCGTCCACAACAAGAGATTGTTAACTCATATGTCCCGCTTGACTCCGATATACAACGGCACGGGTAGAAAAAATCAGAGGCCGGGCATACAGTTGTTATGTATGATATCTTCAGTGATATACAAATGATGAAAAATATCCAAATGTTTGCAATTCCTTAACATTTGTGACAATATTTGTTGCAAAACATTGTTATTTATTTCAAAATCATTAATCAATAAAATAATAGGAAATGAGAATTGAATTTATGCTTACCTTTAATGTTATACATTATTGACATCCTTTTCCCTCTGATTATTGGCAGTGATTTAGTTTAACTATAAATATAATAAATTCAAAAATTTTCTGTCAAATCATTTTCAATCGATTTATATATTGATATAAATTGAGATTTTTTTTAGAGAAATATCGTAATCGGATATAACGTTAGGCATTGAATGGCATTCATAACTGTTTTTGTTTTATTTCATTCAAACTTTTTTTAAAACATATAACAACTATAATATCAAACCATAGGATCAAATCGTTTTTCAATTCCTATTTTAGTAATACTTTCAATAACTATTGAAAATATAATTTTGACATCAATTCAAATCATAACTATTATTATGTAATAACAAAATATTTGCAATCCTTTGCATCAAATCATTTGATTTTGCAAATTATGATTCATTTATTCAAATACATTCACAATATCTGATAAAAAAGCAAAAAACACTTTGAATTTCATTAAAACTGAAATAACTTTTGAATACATTTTTGCTTCAATTTATTTAATTTGCATTTATTTTATAAAAACTGAAAAACAATTGCAAATAAAATTAATTCCAATTATAATGACTATGAGTTTGACGGGAAGACTGTCCCACAACTCCCATCTCATCCAAGTGTCCCCAAAATTGATCCAAGTTTTCAGGTCTAAGGAAAACTGTGTTTTGATTAACGTTTTGCAAAACAAAACTTTGATTCGGAGCCAAAAAGAGTCTATTGTTTTGCATCCCGTGAGGGGTTTCTCTCGAAGTAATCATATAAATACCAGAGTCTAAGGGTGTGAACAATAGCGCCAGATCTCCATCAACCAGAAGGAGTCCTGAATCGCTTCCACTTGACTGTGAGGGCACAGGGAGGCAATCGAAATCAGTTTTAGAGCGGATATTATGAAGAATAGTTGTATAAGTTTGACGACAAAGTGGACACCGATTGTGGTTTTGAGACCACTTCTCAATACACGACCGACAAAATGCATGCAAACACGAGTCAGTATAAGCTCTGTCTTCAATCCTACTCAAACACACCGGACAATTAGGACTTTCCACTTCTGCTGGTATTATCGACTCAATTGATATCTGTTGTGAAACCCTTCCCTCACTTGTTGTTTGGGAACTACTAATCCCATTAGAGACCGAAGATTTGCTCACATTATTCATGTGATGATTGACTTCTTCTGTCAACTGATCCCTATTTTCAACCATTTATCACTTACTTTCAGATAATTGTGTTCAAGATTTTCACAACAGTTTTGATTTAAATTTTAAAAGTTTTGAAACAATTATAAACAAAATATTTTAAAAACTTTATATGATTTTCAAAAACTTATAAAATAATGAAAATTAAAAATATTTAAAATTTACTTACATTTAGTGAAAAGTTATTTCATAACGGATTCAAAACTTTGTCGATATCTTCAGTGAAAACACTTTTAAAGTTGGATCAACTGAACGGTCACTTCAAAAGTGAAGTCCATTTAAGAGGATTTGTTGACTGAATGGTTGGGTCGCAGCAGATGTGATGACAATTGAATGGTTGGGCAAATGAGTCACAATAACTGAGTGCCAAAGTTTGATAAAGCAATGACCTATAGGTTAGAGGTTTTATATTCAATAGACTTTCACTGAAACCGCAAGAGTTGTCATCAATTACTGCAGAATATATTCAATGCTTTTATTTGAACCAAAAATTATTCAAAAGTTGTTAATTCGTGTGAAATTTGATAACCGATTCATTAGTAGTATATTTAGTGTTTCAAACGATTATTCAAATTCATGTCAGAATCAAATCAATGCATATATGAATGAATGAACACTTCTTGGATGCGACCAAAGAGAGGGTCGTTCTCTCAGAAACTGGTGGATTGGGTCTGAAATGCTATAATTGGTTGAAACCTATCATTGAATTTGGATTTCAATTGACTTTTTCTTTATTATTGTCCAGACTTTGAGAAAATAAATCAATCGACGGGACAGTTATGCGACATATGTTTCAGTCATTTATTAAATTTAAGCTCAGGTTTAAAGTTTGTTGAAATGAATTAATTGCTAATTAATGGTAAACACAATCGTTTTGTCTTTCAATTGTATTAATGAAAACATTTTCTGAATTTTATTTTGACATTAAATGAAAGATTTATTGGATTTCAATTGAAACCTCAATTAATTCATTGAAAAGTCCTTCAGATATTGAAATTTTATTTAAAAAAATATTTGATTTATTGACGAAATAAATTGCAATTTAAATGCTTTTTCTTTGAATTCCTATCATTTTTACGATTTTTTACCTCTGATTTAAAATTTAAGTGAAAATTAAGAAATTTAGTTAAAAATAAACAAAAATGTGATAAAAACTAAATTAAAATCAATATTTTCACAAATTTTACTTAAAATTTGTTTATTTTTGAAATTTTATACTAAATTAACAGATTATGAGAAAAAACTTTATTTGCTTTCAAATCAAATCAAATATTATTTAAAAGTTTTAAATTCTTCAAAAAATAAATATTTAATTTTGAAGTGAAGTCAAAACTTATGACTATTTTATTACAAAACAAACAAAAAATCGTAAAATTTTGTGTAAAAATAATCTTCACTTTTGTGTTGATATGCAAGTCATTTGCGCCAACAGTTTATTACATCCCGGTTTGGCTTCAATTATATCATTTAAGACATAAATTATACCAATTATTACAAACATAACTTAGCAATCAATGAATAATAATCAGGTGCTAAGAGACACATAGAATAAGATATACCATCAGATAAGGGGTATATTTGTTATATGGGCTGAGTTTTCAAAATAATGTTTTGTAAATTGAATGCAATAAATTTATTAAATAAATGAGATGGATCAAAACAGACTAAAATGTGTCCGGTATTCACTTATTTTATTCAATATTGCATTTCTGGTGAGATATTGATGAAGTGTTTGATTGTGAAAGAGTGTCAAAGAGTTTCAAATTGAGAATCAATTTTTATTCAACAGATTTTTGGATCAATGATTGCTTTCTTCAGTTATTTTGGACTCAAATCCAATGAAAATCTGTTCAAAGTTTTATATGAATTCAATCCTGAGATCAAAACTATCAGAAAATGTTTTACAATTACCGGTGTTTTGATTATTGTTAACGCAGTTTACGGGTTGACTGCTATTATCAGAAAGAGATTAAGTATTTTAATTGCAGTCAGTTTTCATACAATTAATTGTTTTTATGAATAATTTATTTTTTAATTTTACTTTTAGTTTTGTTTTATATTAATTGGTTTAACAATATTCACAGTGTTTTCACTAATAATGGGTTCAATTTGTTATCGAAATGTGAGTCAAAATTGTTTGTCAATTACTTGAGCCCTAAATCCAATCGTTTTCAGCTGAACAGTCAAAGCACTACCGGTGCTAATGAAAAGTTTTATCAATTGATGAATCAATTTGATTGGAAATCACAGACGAATAGAAGCACTCAATTAGTGAATGAAATTCAAAGGGAGTATCAGTGCTGCGGGTCTTTCAATGGATCTGAGAGTTGGGAACAGTTGAGACCAATTGACATCCCTTTAGGCGCTTATCCATTGAGTTGTTGTCCAAATGAAGTCAATGATAATCCAAGCATTCAATGGTGTGATGAACAACATGTCAGACATAGAGTAAGCAATCATTGATTGCAAGAATAAAAATATAAAAAATTATGTTTTGTTCAGATGTCCTGCGGAACAGCCTCTGAGGGAACGGTGGATAAAGTGGCGAATTGTGTTCACATTATAATCGATATAACAATAGAGACGGCAATCGTTCAGATATTATGCATTATTTGCATATTTCTGCTCAGATCTCAACCCATAGACAGATCTGTTCCCCTTATTTGAACAGAAATTTGGTTTTCACTGAAATATCGATTAATTTTTATAATTCTTTAAATGATTACTATTTTTGAGAAAAAGGTTTCCGAAAATAATTTCCAAGTGTTTTGAAAGTCATTTAATAATAATTTTTGAAAATCAAAATACACCTGAATTTAGTTGTATTTAATGACTCAAACAATTAATCCAACATTTGTTTAATCAATGGTTTCATTAATGAAATAACAAAATAAATGTATTTTTATATCAAAAGACAAACAATTGATTGTATTTTTGAGGACTCGTAGCCAAACATCTGTCGCGAAATTGATTTTGTTTTTTAGTAATTATGGTATAAATAAAACCAAACGATAATAATTGACATCAAATCAGAAACTATTGTCTGATTTAACAAAACAGTGAATACAACGACAATATAATGTCATATAAAGTGCTTTTATTAACAATATTTGCATTTCAGGTACAGTTAAGTCATTTAACAATGTTTTCAATCAATTATTAATAAATGTATTATTAATTCATTCAAAATAAAGGTCTGTCTGACTGTCAGTCAAACCTTCAACAGAGACTATGTTGGGGTCGCCTTCTCTCCCTATACGAAGCACTGGGAGGGCAATACACTTCCCTATTTCAACTCATACTCTCTTCAAGATATCAAAAATATGTTGAATGTAATCAACAGTAGATTCATGGATATCGCCACATATGGGATGGGAGTGGCCGGGTATAACAGTAACAATGCGTGGGACAACACTGACTCCAACTGTCTGGTCGCGCGCGCGGCTGCAGAGATCAATCGCGACAAAAAGCAAACGGCATTGCGTGTCGCACAGGGTATCAATCAATTCAATGATAACTCTCTTCAGGAAAAGGAGATCAACAATGCTTTCCAGTCGGCACAGGCAGCTAATGGTGTACACGGGGGTACGGTTTGGGGTCTTGTGTTCACTAATGAATATTTTACGGATGAAACGACTGGTAATAAAATCTTATCAATGATTAGATCACATAAATCCAAAGCACAGCAAATGGGAGTGAAAGTCGGCACAAGAATCCATGTCTGCGGCCATATTCTGGGCACAGGGACTATGTATAACATTTTGGCCGATATTGTCAGAGAGTCTGACTTTATTATGTGTAATGTATACCCGGATAGCAATGTTGTGAGTAATGTTCAAAACGCCGCACAAGCCGTTGGAAATGCATTCCTAAGCTATTCATCAAAATTCAAAACAATTAAATCAAACATTGAAGTGATGATAGGGGAGACGGGTTGGCCCTCAGAGGGGATCAGCTTTAATAAGTCTCCAAACAATGTTCAAAATTTGAAGGCTTATTGGACAGCAATGGGTGACTGGGCGACCAAGAATAGGGTTTTGGTTCATATGTTTGAAGCCATTGACGAGCCCTGGAAGTCAAGTAAGACGTCAACGGATCTCAATTCCTCCAACGGACCCAACGGTGCTGAAGGACATTACGGGTGGTGGAGGAGAGAGGACACCAGTAATGGACCAAAATTTGTTGAAAAATGATTTACGAATTGATTGTAAAACAAATAAAAATTTGTTATTTTCTGTCAAATCATTAAATAAATGACAAAATCATTGATAAATCGTTTCATAAAATACTTTTCATAAACATTTGTCAACTATTTATCATATATTGAATACAAATGTAAGTTTTAATAAAGTTATGTAACGGTAATATAGCATACAATAGGTGACAGTACACTATACTTTTAGGATTAAATAAACTGAACTTTGGTCTCAAATTTGTTTTATCATTAATAGTGAAAAACAAGGAATGAGTCAAGCCTATAATTTCAGTTTTCAAGAAAACAGTTATATGGAAACCATTTTAATTTAGATTGGTTAAAATGGGGTTAACCTAAATAACTATTAAATATAATTTAATTTATTCAAAATTCCTATTGCTATTCTTATTTCTCTTCTTTATATTACAATAATTATTTTATAATATAGTCCTCATTAAAAACATGTTAAAATATTTCAATTTCAGAGCCAACGAATAGACAATCAATTGTTAAATATCTCTGGATATCCTATTTGACCCCTCTTTATATTATAATTAGTGGTTCAATATAGAGTCTTAATCACATTCATATGTGAATATATTTCAATTTCAGAGCCAAAGAATAGACAATCAATTGTTAAATATCTCTGGATATTCTATTTGACCCCTCTTTATATTATAATTAGTGATTCAATATAGAGTCTTAATCACATTCATATGTGAATATATTTCAATTTCAGAGCCAAAGTATAGACAATCAATTGTTGAATATCTCTGGATATCCTATTTGACCCCTCTGGTTCAATAATTGATTTGATTTTAAAGAATGAACAAATAGGTATTGAAGAGTTATTAAAGATTAAATAACACATACTTAGGAATCAAAGTCAATATACATTATGATATGAAATCAAACTATAGAATTTATACTTTAATTGATTTGATTTTAAAGAGGGGACAAATAAGATTTCAGGAGATATTCAACTATTTATTACACATACTTTGGCCCTAATATTGAAATATTTCTATACATGATTATCACGATCAATATATAAGTAATCTCTGTATTCAATATTAAAAGGCCACAAATAGGATTTCAGGAGATATTCAACTATTTATTACACATACTTTGGCCTTAATATTGAAATATTTCTATACATGATTATCACGATAATCGACTTTTACGTGGACAAATAGGAATTTATTTGATTTTAAAGAGGGGACAAATAAGAATTCAACAGTTATTAAAGTGTAAACGCCAGTATGCAATAGGATTGCATAAATTCATTTTGATTTTTCGTTGTTATGTTTAAAGTAATAATTAAATTACTATATGTTTTATAATTGAAATAAATTTAAATGCGAATATAATAAAATATTTTATTTAAAATCTATAAAATATTGAATTCTTAAATAACTACGAAAATCGGTTTGTGAAAGGAAAGGACCGATTCGTAGTAAACACACAATTCCAGCTCAAAATTTGCAAAACATAGGTCGATTTGTGTTAGTGCGTCTGTTGAAGGGCCTACCGACTTCAATCCAAACCCAATCGATTCCATGGCCTCCAGAAGCTTATGACCAGTGGAAACATCTATATTGAAGTCTCCGACTACAATTGTTTTCTGATTGGTGTTGCATTCCTCAACCAAAGAGTTAATAAAGTCATTTTTCGGGAGTTTTGGTGATACATATAAAATAAGGAATCGGATATCCTGTATTTTAAAGTCAATAAACTCATAATGACCGCCCTTTTCTTCATCAAACGCTTGTCGGATGAGCGTGGCGTCTATTCCAAACTTTGAATATATTGCTATACCAAATGGTCGCCCACCAGTGAACGGAATCTCAAACATTAGTTGGTAGCCAGGCAATTGACATCCATTAGAGCGAGTCTCTACCATGGCCAAAATGTCCGCCTCTTTAACATTAATATCACAAAGAATATCCAACACATGTTTTGCTAAGAAGGGGAAGTTATGAAAATAAAGTTTAAGGGTAGTTGGAGGAAATGTCAACGCCGCCAAATACTTAAGCTGAAAGCTGAGACTGCAATCTCTTTCTAACCTTTCCATTTCTTGTAACGATTTCCCCTTTTTTATGATAGACGGAATCTTGAACTCATTAGTGACAATAAAGAGTCCGTTGGCATTGGTGGCCCTGCTAAAGGCAGTGTAAATTTGGCTCAGCTCCATTCTGCCAACCATATGCACAACTACTTCTCGGTAGGTCTGGCCCTGTGATTTGTGGATAGTTATTGCTTCAGCAGGTATTAACGGAAACTGAGACCGAGTGACCGGAATAAAACGATTTCCGTGCTTACGAGTGATATCTCGTGTTATTCTTGTGAGTGGTGTTAGCACAACGCCATCTGTAATCCTAATTGGACATTTAGATCTTGCCAAAGATCCTACGAGTGAAGATTCAAAGTCTAGCCAGAGCCGTTGAGGAATCTCGTGGTCATCATTGACAGAGAAATCTAGTTCTCGAAGTAATCCTGTTGATCCATTTACAAGACCATCGCTGATATCAATATTGGCAGTGATCATATAGCGAACCCCGCATTTTAGTTCAACAATGTTTGAAAGACCACCAGTCGCTGTCGTACTCAAACTATTCATTGAATCAAGAACACTATTCTTGATATATTCCGGTAGATCTGCATTTGTCGAGTCGATCTTTATACTCATGTATAGCTGTTCAGGTGATGTTATAATGATTTTATGGTTATATTCATTCACCATGCTGTTCATTGAAAATAACCTAATCGCTTTGGGAGGAATTCTGATATCTTCTGCTTTAAAAATCCGTCTTTTAAACAAATTAATGTCTTCGTTGGTCAACTGATTATTAGCCAAGTTGTTTAATGCTTTTGCGAATGACAAATCATCTTTTTGTCGCATAATCTCCGATAATTTAAACAGCCGGACATCTTTCCATAATTCATTACCCGCAATAACAGCATATTCACTATGAGTTGGGGTTTCAAATATATATGAGTCCAATACTGGTCGTAGTTGGTTGAAGTCGCCGAAAAACAGAATTGATATTCCGCCAAATTTCTTTTCGGTATCAAAAATCTGTCGAAGCTGATGATCAATTTTTGTTAGCATCTTTGAACCAACCATTGAGACCTCATCGATGATGATTAACTTCAGGTGCCATAGTTGTGATCTTAATGTATTCTTAGTCTCAGCGCTCATATTTCCACTACAGGCCTTCTCGTTGACAGTCAGTTTGAGTGCTGAGTGAAGAGTTGTTCCCCCAATATTGAAGGCAGCTTTACCCGTCGGCGCTGTTAATAAAACCTTTATATCATCAGGGCCTCCGTATCGAGCACTGTAATACCTGGAGAGACATTGAAATAGAGCATTAATTAAGAGAGACTTTCCTGTTCCAGCACCACCAGTGATGAAGTGGTATATTGGGTCTGGGGATGTCTTTACTCGTTTTATTAACTCAAGAAGATATATTCTTTGCCGACAATTCAATGTTCTTAACAGCAGAGCGTAACAATCATCTGCTAATACCTTTGGAATTAAGAAAGTCTTCCCAGACTCTTGAATGCTATTCTTCTCCTTCATATCCTGATTTAACTGATAATCTTTTCGTTCCAGATCGTGGACTATGTAATCAGGGTCTGTATAATCATTGTCGTGTATCTCATCGGTTTCCAGTTCATTCTCCATTTGCTGACGGATGAGTTCGTAGTCAACGTCTTGTGAGTTGATGAACTTTTCTTCATTTTCTTTTATTTTTGAAATATTTGATGTATATTTGGATCTAATGTCAACATTGATTAGATCATTGTCCTCATTACGCCATGGCACGAAAAGCATTACTTTCTCACGAAAGAAATCAAGCTCTTCCTTTTCTTGTTGGTATCGACGATAACGGATGATTTTAAATTCATTTCGTTCCTTTTCCCAACACAATTGTTTACCAGTTGATTGATCAACAATTTTAATGGCATCACGTGACTTGATGGCAGTATTCTTCGGTGGTTGATATGACATTTTGTTTAAATATATTTTGTAGAAATTTATCTGATATTTTAAAAGATATTTTAAAATTTTAATTTAATTGTTTTAAAATATTTCAAAATTTTAAAATTTTAAATTATTACCACATTTTATTATATATATAATATATATATAAAATTTAAATAAATATTACAATTCAATGCCAATACTCATGGAAATTGTATTGATATTTATGTAAAGCTAGTGACTTCCTCTATAATATTTTGTATAGAGGGGAATGCCATGAAACGATTATCACCTTTGATGGTGACAGCAAATACAATCAATGCATATTAAGAATACATATATAGTAGTTCTTTGACTAGCAATAGCTAACCAATGCCAATAACTATGGGAATGGTAGTTATATTAATGTGAAGGTAAAGACCTCCTCTTTCATATTAAGTATAGTTGGAAGTGCCAAGAAACGATTATCACCTTCTATGGTGACAGTAAATACAATCAATGCATATTAAGAATACATATATAGTAGTTATTTGACTAGCCATAGCTAACCAATGCCAATAGCTATAGGAATGGTAATTATATTAATGTGAAGGTAACGACCTCCTCATTCATACTAAGTATAGTTGGAAGTGCCAAGAAACGATTATCACCTTCGATGGTGACAGTAAATACAATCAATGCATATTAAGAATACATATAAAGTAGTTCTTTGACTAGCCATAGCTAACCAATGCCAATACTCATGAAAATTGTATTGATATCTATGTAAAGCTAGTGACCTCCTCTATAATATTTTGTATAGAGGAGAATGCCATGAAACGATCTTTAATCATTTTCATATGTCCTTAACTATTCATTTTTAATAAACTATTAATAATCTAATATTTTATTAATAATATCAAGAATATTATTCATTTTCTTCATCAGATGAATCATCTGTGGTTTGAAACTTTGGTTTTGTTTTATAAAAATTATATCTAGCGGCGAACTCAGCCAGACACATGTTTTCCTGTTCTTTAGGTCGATTTACATAGTAATCTAAGAGACCTGTGGCCATGATATCTGTTGATTCCGGATCAATTTCTTCCAATTCTTGGACCCTTTTAAGAATCTTTGTCCGTTGTTCTGGCCTACCAGTATTAATGAAAATTGTTTTCCGACTACACATGGTCAATGGCATTGAAAGAAGAATATAAACTGCCTCCTGAGCAGACACTTCTGAGCAGTTGAGAAATTTTGAGCAAATCTTTTGAAGGCGCTGCTGATGAGATAAATATCCAGACTTTGTCTCATCCGCCACTTGTTTCAAGAGCTTTGATATTCCTCTATTTGCTTTGTTAATGTAATTCAATACATAATGAACACAGCCATATGGATCTAGTATAAACTGTAAATCCATGTTAGCTCTGTGCCTTTTTAGAATGTCTTCATTATAACCATTGATTCTTATCTCTGATGGTTTTCGACTCAAAAAGACCGTCGACTTTTTGAGTGTAGAACGAATGGCTATAAGATACTGTTCTTCAGATAGGCCTATGGAGTGGAAGAAGTCGTCTATATTTTCTTTGTCAAGTGATTTATCTTTTTGTGTCACTCTCTTGTCAAGTGTCTTTAATCCAATCATAATTTTTTCGACATTAAATTCTAGAGAATCATAATCTTCATCTAATGGATCCATAATAACTGTTTTTCGCATGGGGAAATATGGTATCCCAAATCGACAAATGGCTCTATCCATTAATGTTCTCTTGCACGACTTTGAGTGCTTATGGTATTGGAGTCGTGTTAAATCATATAAAGAGGAAGAGCAGGAGATGAATCCAGATATGAATTCTTGACACTCGATTCTTGATGTGTTATCTTTTTTGTCGTACTTAGGAGCATTCTTTATCCAAAGTAGAGCGTGAACATGAGGACTACCCCTGTGTTGGAATTCAATCCTCAAGAAATGGTCACTAATTTCATACGGTGCGAATGGCCCTGCTTTATTTCTCATGAGTTTAAATAATTCACGGAATCTTCTGTCAAAATATTGACTGCAGGTGACAGGATCTTTTCTGATGAGTTCACATTTTTCCATGAAACTCATTTGAGAAGCATCTTCTTCTGTAATATCCCTCCTCTCTAAGACTTTAACGAGTATAACCATTAATTCTGGCCAATGGGTCTCCGCCGCACTCAATGTCATGAAAAAAGTTGGGATGCCTAACTGTCGAATCATAGCCATCACCTGTTTTTGCTTCATTCCCCAGAAAGCAGGAGAGGATCTATCTCCTAATAAAACCCTATAGGCATCGTCATTCTTTATCAATTCATTTACTACTGAATGATCCAATACGTCTGAGGCCCGAAGGTTTTGTTGATTTCCATTTCCTTTCTTCATACATATATTGATGGCTTTTCGAAGTCCATCCATTTCTTTTTTACGGTATGAAAAGAATATATGAGGTATGGAGGTACATCTCCTGTTTTTATGTCTAAGTTTGTACTTAGCGACTTCAGAACAACTTAGTTTAATATTTGAAGTGTTAAACTTTTGCCCTCCATAAATCTTGGGGAAAGAAAGCTCTTCACAATTCTCACTAAATATAGAGATTGGTGTTTTTCCTTCTCCAGGTGCGAACACAATACCTTCTTTAAGTAGTGTCTCCTCAGCACCAGGTGACATCTTCTCATTATGAGTTGTCTCGTCGAACTCGTCAATATATTCCACTCCTATTTCATTTTCTCCTAACAATGCCCAAGTGTCTTCATTATTGAGAATATAGTCTTCCCTTTCCTTGTTATGGTTTTGAAGCCAATCAATTGAAAGAGTTATACCTTCTTCCCTATATAGAGGTTGCTCAAGCAGATAAAGGGTGGCGATATACACAATTTTTGGACGTATACTCTCAAACATATAATCACTTTTATGCGCCAGCATCCTCTTTAACTTTAGTTGGAAGGTCTCAGTTTCATCAAAACTCCGAGGAAGACTTTGGATGCAGACATCGACAGATACCGGAACATTGACAACATTTCCCCTTATGCCTAACTGCCTATCAATTCCTAACTGTCGGATCTGCATGAATGGCAATCGTGGCGCGACCAGTCTTTCTTCGATATTATTAAGACTTTTAATGACATCTGGAATTATGGGAAAGGAGAGACCACTCTTTTCACACAGGCGTGGGACTTTGTTTTGTAAAACATATCTATGGCATGTTATACAGAGACAAACCCATTCTTCTAATGGAAAATCAAATACTTGTATTAAAATGGTTTCTTCAGATATTTTTACCAAATCTTCTCTGTGTATAAATTTGATACCACCTCTGAAGAATAGGCCTGAACAAGAGCTACATATATGAGTTGGTCCCTCTTTGATCTTTTCTTCATATAATGATATTATGTCAACATAAGAATCTTTTGTTATCCAATTTTTTCTCCTTTCAGCCTCTTTATTAGAATAATCGCCATTTGATCTCATAGATGCCATCCTATCTCTGTTGGCAGTCTGTTCCTTTTCTTTGTAATCAGAATCCAAACGCTTTGAATGAATTCTATTCAATCTTTTGACTTTCTTTTTCTCTTTTCTCTTCTGCTCCTTTAGTCTATTTCTCCTCTTAATCGCATCCTGACTTCTACATTCTTTCTTCTTCGATGGTTCTTTTGCCATTATTTAGTATAAATATAAGATAATTTTTGCTGAAATATAAAACGAATTCAAAAATTTCAATATCATTGTTAAATAAAAATTTTGAAATTTTTGAAATTTTTGAAAATTTTGAAAATTTTGAAAATTTTGAAAATTTTGAAATTTTTGAAATTTTTGAAAATTCTCAAAATTTTGAAAATTATAAAATACTCGGAAAATCAACAAGATTAGATCTACTCTCATCGGAAAACTCCATGTTAAATCCCCATAGAGAATCCCATGTTAACAGCCCATTGAAAATGTGTACTCATCGGAAACCCCATGTTAAATCCCCATAGAGAATCCCATGTTAACAGCCCATTGAAAATGTGTACTCATCGGAAAACTCCATGTTAAATCCCCATAGAGAATCCCATGTTAACAGCCCATTGAAAATGTGTACTCATCGGAAACCCCATGTTAAA
>JAQGAT010000086.1:0-64368 GCA_034687845.1 Pantelozetes paolii | reverse complement strand
TCTCTCTCTCTCTCTCTCTCTCTCTCTCTGTCTGTCTCTCTCTCTCTCTCTCTTCTTATCCAATATTCGATCATTGGTTCAGTGCTATCATTGCTATCATTGCTTAGGGATTGTGTCCTACAATAAAGAGCTAACGATTAAGAGGGACTACACTCGAGATGACTGTTTGGATCTCTATTGCAATCTGTATTGCTTTGAATGTCAATGCATTCAAAACACATCTGATATGAAGTAATGCTTATTATTATTGAACAAAACATTTAGTTTTACTTTTAATACAAATATATTTCAATTGTATTTAAATTAGGTTAAGATAAGGGATGAAAATGTTAGCAATACTTCCCCTTTAGAAGAATTAGTTTACATTTTGCAAAGGCTTTTTAGATAATCCCTAATTAGACCATCCTTGATAATAAATGATTGGAAAATAAGCTAGTTAAGTTACACAAACGAAAGCATCAGAAAATCAATAAAATTGCTGTTATTTTCAATACATTTACAAAATCTTTTCATTTATTATTAAAAACACTTTAAAAATAAAATCAATTTATTTCAACAAAACAAAATTATTTTTTAACTTTATTTGTAAATTCATTTTCAATTCAATTATACTATTCTTAAAAATAATACAAATTATTAAATACTTATTTGAATATAAGATATAAACAGTTATAAATTATAAGGTGTTCAGGTAGAACTACCCTGCAGAATCATATAATTTAGTGTGTTTAGAATACTATTTTTATATTGATATATTAAAATGTCAGTAAAAGATATGACCTCTTACATTTAAACCTTTTTCTATAAGAAATTGTGTTTTATATATTTTCAATTAAACTTTAGAATTATAATCAATAAAGTGAACAAGATATATTTCATGCCACTCTCTTTTGAAGATTGATTTTCAATACCTATTTTGAATGTTTTATAAACAAAACTCATTTATATTATTCAATACTTCATCTAAAGTTTGGTTAAGTATATACTGTTAATATATACAGAGAAACAGTGATGTGTGGGAACGGGTGGTCTGTAAGACATCTGTGTTTATTATATGCACAAAGTGTTCACGAATTGAGGAAAAATTGAAATGAAATGAAATGAAAATAATTTTAATATTATATAATTTCAACGAAAAATGAATTCATAATAGAATTTGATTAACATTTTAGGTATAAATAAAAACCAATTTATAATTGTATTCAAAATTGAAATCATTTTAAATAAAGTAAATATTATTTAAATTTTTTATTTCATATTATTTTACAATAAATTTAAAAATGAAAGCAAATATATTCAAAATTTATTGAATACAAAGCACATTTATCTTCAAACAAAATATTCACATCCATGTCCTCTCACTATATACACTGCAAGAAATTATTTATTGGTTGCAGAAACTACTTTCAAAATTCACTTTCCCAAACAGTGGACAGGGATGAAGCCTTTAGTCTTTAGATCACTAACAAAATTATTACCGGTATAAATAACTTCAGTAAAAGTTTTTGATATGAAAAAAGTTTAATAAATAAGTTGACAGTAAAAGCAATGATATATAACCATGATCATATTTGCATCACTGATAGGTCACCCAAATATGGTTGGAAGACATGTATTTCCTCAATCCAATAGCACTACCAATCAATTCGAGTCCATTTTATTTGTTTCCTCGACAACAGTTCAAGACATCTACTGATCAGTTAAGACTCGCCGCAGAGATCATACAATTCACGTATCGTTTCCGGAATCGCATCGAAAAGTATGTCTTATTTTGTTATTGATATTTGTTTTGTAATCATTTCATGAAAATCAATCATTGAATTGAAAATAAAGCCAAAGTCTACCTCAAGATTTCGGATCAGGTCATGGAAAGGGACAGCCATTATGTATGCAAACATATAAACATTTTTTCAGCGCTTATAGAGCACCGGGAGAGGAAAGAGATGAACTTTTATTGGTTGATCAGAGCAGAGATGATTCTGAGCATATAGTGATTGCCTCAAGAAATCAGGTCTGTAGTCATTGCTGAGCCACTAATTTGTATAAAATATTTGATTAGTTTTGACACCAAATCAATATTTCAGTGAAAACCTATTTTAAGTGTAGTTTAGGAAAACATTTAATAATTATTAGTCTTTTATATCATTTTCTTATTTCTTGATTATTATTACAATTTTTATGATTAATATCAAAAGTCTTATAAAATATTTCATTTAATTATAGTTTTTTGTTTTGCACTTCAAAAGAGGAGAACTTCCTGTCGGAGATGTGTTGTTAGAGAAACTCAAATACATTTGGTATTTGTCTAAAGAATACGAATCTTCGGCTCCTTTTGTCGGAATCCTAACCACAGATAACCGAAAGATTTGGGCGAATACTAGGAATAAAATGATTTGCAGTTAGTTTTGGGTTTGAATTCAAATTGATTTCAATTTTTTATGTATTTTTATCACATTTTAGAGGATATTAACAAACATTCTCTTAAATATCTGGAGAGTTGTCTGTTTGTGGTTTGTCTCGACGACTGTGTTTCAACCAAAACCACAAGAAGTCAGAGACGAGACTCAATACAAATGGCACGCATGGATCCAACATACATGGCCTCAACTCTATTGCATGGCAGCGGTAGTCAGTTCTATACACCCAACCGATGGTTCGATAAGTTTCTTCAGGTATTTATTGATCAACAAAATAGCTTTAATTGGAAACCATTTAAACGGTTGCATACCATTCCATACCTTTCCAATTACAGATTGTGATCGGAAAGGATGGCATTTTTGGCATTATATGTGAACACTCGGCCTCTGAAGGAATGACTGTTTTGCGATTCTGTGAAGAGTTTATTGATTACCTCGAAGAACATCCCATTCATAACAATTTGTGCCAAAGAAAGGATTCAACGAAAGGAATACATAACAAGACCTCAAATATAAATTCACAAAAAGGAGTGTTGCCTTTGCACTGGGATGTAGACGACGACTTAAAACATCAAATATCTGAGTCAACAAAACGTATCGATAAGTAATGAATATATTATTTATTTATTCAGTTTTTATTTATTACTTGGGATTACTGTACAAAGAAATTTCCAAAACTCTCAGAGTTTTAGTATAGACTAAAAATAAAACAATTATTTATTAAAACAAATCATTTATTTGTTTTCATAATGAAAAAGAAAAATCAATTTTTTATAACAACAACAAAAAGGGGTTAAATTGAAAATTGTTTTTCTAAAAACCCATTAAAAGGGGATTTTGTCTCAAATGATAAATAAAATTAAAGGAATTAACTGTGAATTCAATGATTAATAAGAAAATAAATTAATATTTTATTAAATTATCATTTCTTTGATTAAAATATTTAAAATAATTTCAAATTTTAATTAAAAGTATAAGTTAACAGCAATTTTCATATCCTAAGGTGCATCAGGAGTAGCCAGGCTAAAGTGATTTACTCAGAGTTGATCAGAGACAATTTGTCTTAAATGTCTTGTGAGATATAATGGTAGGCAATAATAGTGTAATGTTATTTCATTTCTTAAACTTCAAGGAGGAGTTATAAACGAACTTTTATCGACTCAGGAGAGGATTTGCTTATCTCTATGAATATATCCCTGAGTACCCCTCAATTGATATATTTTATTTAAATTTATGCAAATAAATATCCCCTGTACTGTATTTCCCCTGAATTTTGAACATAACAGTTGAGTAAATAATTGTATTTAATATTTGATAATATCATTTGAAACGATAGACTCATATCAGATGTGGATCTATATGTCCTTCAATTCAACGAATTCGGCAAAGAGTTCATAAAAAGCCAAAGACTAAGTCCCGACGCCTTCATTCAGTTAGCCTTACAATTGACTTATTATAAAGTGCACCGAAAGCTGGTCTCCACTTATGAAAGCGCCTCAATCCGTCAGTTCCGGTTGGGGCGGGTGGATAATATCCGTTCCGCCACCTTAGAAGCTCTGGCCTGGGCTAAGGCCATGTGCGATGAAATACCGGAAATAACTGTAAGTATTATAAAAATTGATGTAAAGATTCATAAAAATAATTGTCATTTCCTTCAGGAGAAACATAAGACAGAGATGTTTCAAAGGGCTGTCAAAAAGCAAACAGAAATTTTGAAATACGTTTGTATTTGTAATCATTTTTATCAAACATTTGAATGTTTTTCATTAATTTCAATTTTAGACTGTCTCTGGTCATGGGATTGACAATCATTTACTTGGACTGAAAGAGATAGCAAAAACTAATTTCAACGAAATTCCGGCACTTTTTAAAGAAAAATCTTACAAAGAGTTCATTAATTTTCGTCTCTCGACGAGTCAATTGGCAACTGAGAAAGGTATTCTTGTAGGCTATGGACCAGTAGTTCCCGACGGTTACGGCTGTTCATACAATATCTGCAAAAATTGCATCACTTTCTGTATCAGCTCTTTCTTCAGCTCTTGTGAAACCAGTTCCGACTTCTTTGCGTTCAGTTTAGAGGGAAGTCTTCTACAGATGAGAGAAATTTGTGTTAAATTGAATTCATTTGAAACACAAAATCAAAATTAATTGTTAAGTGTTTTATGAGTTTATTGGCAAATGTTATTCAGTATTATATTAGAATTGAAGTCATATTCAATACTATTCTATAATTTTTGAGATATTTTAAAAGCAAATTGTTTTAAAAAACTTTCAAAATCTAATCACTCGTTAAATGACTTCAAAATAAGAGTTTATTTTTATTAATGTTTAAGAATTATATAAAATCTGTTCACAACTACTACTGAACTAATTCTTACAACAAATCTGATCTCAAATCAAAGACATTATTAGTATTTTTGTCCATTCGTTAAGAGTTTAAGAGTTTATCCAAAGATTTTTTTATTTTATGGATAAGCAGTGGAAAATATGATTAAAAATATTGTGATTAAAAAATATTGAGGAAAGGTAGATTTCACTCACTCTCTGGTTGTGACCATATCTGTAAATATTAAATCAATTAAATATTGTAAAAAATAGTTTATTTAGTAATTAGTCTTTAATTTTGTTTTAATTTCAAACAATTTAATTCATTATAATATTTGTTGAAATAAATTCATCGCTCATTAGATTTGATTTTCTTCCAAAGGATGAGACGATTATATGATATAACTTACATGTGATAGAAAGGGTTCACCCCTTTAGTGGTTATTATGAAGTTATCATTCAATACTAAATATTTATTATTATAAACATTTTGTTTCAATTTTAGACATTGTTTTAATGTTAAACTTAATACCAGTGGTATTTTAGTAAAGAAGTTATAATCCGAATCAATTTATTTCTATATATTGACATTTATTTTCAATTATCTGAATGTCTTGTTGAAAGTGTGATAGAGAATTTATTTATAAAACGGGTCATTTTGTTAACCATTTGAAAGGTTTAAATAAAAATTAATTAAACATTTGTTAAAATACTAGTATTAATAGTAATAAGATTTCAGATTAAACTTAAATCGGAGATTCATTCAAGTAATCCTTTTATTGAACCCAATGTTCACTAAATCTTTGACCTTTCAGTATTAATCTAACCCAGGTATAAGTTTGATCAATTTTTATCCAAGAACTCTCATATCAAATGAATTTTTATATAACTTAGAGAACACTTTAATTCCAGTAAAACTCAAATTGAATCTTAAGTCTGAGAACTTCTTCTTTAAGATTAAAAATATACCCCTTATATGCCCCTTAAGGGGTATGTCCTCAATGAATGTCCGATTTATATTTGAAATCTGTTATTACAAGAAATATATAAAAATACAATTATTTTAATCAATTGTTTTGAAAGCATATAAAAGTTGAATTGATTTATGAAAAATCTGCAACAAATTCCGTTCAATAAATTAAAAGCATTGTTTGTTATATTAATATAACCTTGTTAAATTATTAATTGATTACTTGAATCTATTGTAAAAGAATTATCAATATAAATTAATAATAAATTTAACCAAATTAATCAACATAATAAAATTGATTCAGATACAATTCATTGTTAATCTTCTACAGATATATAAATTAGATTGTTAACATTAATCAATAGATCTATAATGACTCAGGGACTTTTTCCAAATACCTACCACAAACTTGACTGGTTTTAAAGGTCTCAGATATAATGTATTTAATTATATTTATATGAATCATAATTTCATTTTCTTGTTATAGTGATTGCTTTTAAGCATTTCACCCAGTTTCACGTTTTTTTAGAGTGAACCAGGTCCTGCTCATACATATCAACCACTATATTTATTGCCAATTGAATTGAAATGTTAGACTAACCTATCACAAACAGCATTACCTGTGCAAAGGTTTCTGTGTAAACCAGAAATACATTGAAATTGTTTTAATATTTAAATGAAATTATAGTGAAATAAAAATTAGATTTAAATGAAATGACATTTAATTTTGAAAATTTAGACACAATTTAAGTAATATTAACAAAAAATTGGTCACAAATTGCAAAAGAGTTTTCATTTTTTAAATAGATTTTATGTCCGTTTGCAGAGACCCTGATCTTAACGGTTCCGGAATTGAGTCTCAAATGTTCATTAGTTTTCAATTCATGACAATCTGTGTCTTCATCTCCAGAATCGTTGTCATCATTAAACTCAGTCTTCATTAAGAAAGTCCTTCCAAATAGACATACATTTCCTCCGGCAGTGACTGCACAGACAGTCTTATGGCAATACATGAGTTCAACTGAAGCCCTCTCTGAGACAAAGATGTCGTGATGTCCTGTCGGACCTCTCTGTAGATCATTGATGGCATTGATAGGTTGAGTGACGGTTGGGTTTTGGTCACTACTGATGATAGACTTCTTCACAACTCTTCTCCCTTTGAAGACAACCCAAATCCTTCCCTCTATTGTTCCGATTCCTCCTATTATCTCATTTCTGGCGTTACTTCTTATGATTGCATTTGAGGACAGGTTTTCAATAATTATATTCATTGGTCAATGAATTGAGCACTTGTTTGACCAAAGATAATGCTAACTGTCCTCAATAACTAAGCGCCGGTACTAATCAACTGCTTTCCGATAGTTCACCAAAAAAGCAGTTTTCAAATGAATTCAAGTTTTCATTGTTTTATTAAAATTTTCAAATTTTTTAAAAATATATTTAATTGTATTGTTTTAGGAGTCATTCAATAAATGAGTATGCAGTGGTCTAACCTTGTTCATTCATACAAGTAATTGATTAATTTATATCAAGAAATAATAATTATTTATTTATTTTTAAAAATATTTCAATAATTATTCAAAAAATCAGAAATTAATAGAAAATTAATAAAAGTTTTGAAGAAATGACTAAAAAGTGAATTAAATTTCAATTAAATCTCTAATAAGTCATAAAAATACTAAATATAAACCACTTTTTGTCAAAATATGGGTTCAAAACAAACGGTGCTTTCAGTGAGTCATCTAAACGGTTGGGATTTCTATTCCCAACATTTTGGTCGCCTTTTCTTGAGCTTCGGCGGCGTCTCTGAGGGAATAGAGATGAGAACAGTCGAGCTCTGTCTGCGCTAAGTCTAGTGCTTTGTCGAACAGTGCGATCCCTTCGGCCAATAGACCCCTTTGGACCTGAATTGAGCCCAACATCTCATAAGCGAACTGACAGTTCGGATCAACAGTCTTGGCCTCCTCTGCGGTAAATGTAATCAATTTAAAGTAAGTGAAAGGAAACCCCAATTAATACCTAAGAGTTTGACCGCTTTCTCGACATCATTGCTGGACTGCAAGAAGAGTATCCCTCTGTGGACATAGAGGTTACCATCGATGGGGTCTTTCTCTATCGCTTTAGCAAAGTATTCATCGGCTTTGTTAAAGTCTCCCCTTTCCATGAGTGCCTGTCCCCAAGTCATACCAATTAATCAAAGCATTGAAAGCAAGTGTTGAATGAAATACCTGTGCGTAAAGTGAAAACACTTCACTTGAATTTGAAAAGTTTTTGATCGCGTCTTCAAAGCCTTTAATATTAAAACAAATTCAAAACTATTAAAACGATTTTTAATACCAAACCTACCCTTAAGTGCTTTAGTGAGGGTTAACTCATCGTTATATTTGATTCCACACCTGAACTGCACATAAAGTTTTTGAGCGAATGCCGACGCAAAGGTATTATTCAATTGACAGCACTTCTCGAGGTCTTTGTAAGCGTCGTCCACCCGTTCCGATAGTAAATATATCTAATGTTTAAATATATCAAATCATTTCATCAAAAACACTGACACATACCTGTGCTCTATGGAGATAGATATCGGCATTATTTTCATCCAATTTAACCGCTTTGTCAAAGCAATTGAGTGCTTCTTTGAAGCTATCGTCGCGTCCGATGTCCTGGACTTTAATTGTTCCCAATTTTATGAGTGCATTGACTTTGATATCTAAATCACAATCACTTAAAGCAATGATTTTTTCCAACTCTTGTTCTCCGCTTTCAATATTTCCCTTCAAGATCTCAATCGTCCCTAAAATCAGGTGAAGTATTGATTAACAAAAACCAACCCTTAATTAAACCCGAAATACCTTTTAAGAGCAGATATTCCGCTAATAATTCATTTGTTTCGCTCTGTTTTGTCTTCAATTCCTCTAAGTATTGGACGATATGTTTGGGTTCAGTGTTCTTAAGGATCGGGTCTTTTGAATACGACATAAAGTAATGAGCGATGAAGTGGTCGGACGGGAGTCGAGGCGTTCGGGTTTTGAACAGCGCTTTGGCTTTGATTTTGCTTTGCTCTCGAAGTATACGATCAGTCATTAAGAGGTTCTCCTGTTTACCAAACTGTTCCAGAATACAGGCGGCGGTGATGTCAAAGAGAGCGCCTCTCATATCACCGATTGTTTCCATTGCTGTCCAAAACAATTGGTTTTAATTAAAGGACAAATACTTTTCAAATGTCAAACCCTTTGCTCTTCTGACGAGTGCTTTGACATAACGTTTATTCAATTTAATGGCTTTATTGCAGTCCTCTATCACTTCGTCAAACTTCCTCAGCATCTCATGACTGGCGGCTCTGTTCTGGTAGTAAGTGGACAGCTCTTCGGTCTCATCGACGGGACAGACGTTAATGGCTTTCGTATAGCAATCAATTGCCTCTAAATATTTTGATTCCCGAAAGAGACGATTCCCTCTATTCTTGAACTCCTGGGCCTTTGCCAGCGGTGTCTGCAATCAATAAAATGCGGATCAGTTTAAGTGACAATCATTTAAACCTAACCTTCGGGGCATCGGTTTGTGTCCGACTCTCAGCCGAACCTCTGATCGCCTTTTTGTTGACTTTAGGTTTAGTGTCATCTCTTTTGTGGTAATAATAGTAATAAACCCAAAGACCGGTTCCCAAGACTATAGGCGTTCCTATAATTAAAGCCAATTGTAGTCTATTTGAGAGACCATTGGTTTGAGTGCTTTGGCCACTGATTGCAGGCATCGGTGAAGAGATCAATGAAGACATCGATGAAGACATTGGTTCAGACATTGTGTTCCCTTAAGAGTGAATGGATTGTCGTTTCAATCAAATGATGGCATAATTTTGGGATCAAATAAAACAAACAAATAATAAATGAATTGATTTTTAATTTTGTTTATAATTAGTAATGAAATACAAAAACATGTGATTTAGACATACATTCAGTGCTTGAATGCAGTGAAGGGGCGCTCAAATTGAATGACGAAATAACCCTAACTTTTACACAACACTTAAATACCCCTTAAATTTGAAATTTAATTAACCATTGAATCAAATCAATTGTAAAATGATTTAAATTTTGAATAAATTTGTTTTAATTTTAATCAAAACTATTGAAACAAAAAGTGAGAAAAGTTTTCACAAAAGTTATGAAACTTTTTATTATTTTTGCTTAAAATTAAATTAAAAATAATTTTTTACTAAATTATTGACAAAAATATCAAATCATTGGTAAATAAGTAATGAATTAATGGTTTAGTTCTTAAGATTAACTTTTTTATATCTTTTCACACTTTTTAAGACAATTAAACAAAAAGTCATTTTTATATCACTTTAAACAATGAGTTTTGAAATTTTCAAATCAAACAATAATTTTGAAAATATTTGTGAAAATTAACAGAAAATCAAAGAAACCTTTGAATCAAAGATTTGTTTCCAATATCTGTTTGAAATCAAAAGTGAATATCAATTAATGGGTAACTGTTGTGGAGGTGAGAAAAAGGAAGAGGAACCACAGGGGGAACAACCGCCTGAAGGGGAACAACCACCTGAAGGACAAGAGCAGGAACAACTTCTACAACCAGTAGAAGGCGAGTCCGCAGTCGAAGCACCTGCCGGTTCACAAGCGGGCTCTCAGGCCGCCGGCTCTCAAGCGGGATCTCAAACGGGTTCTCAAATGTCAAAGACAAGTGGAATGGGTGGCTCTCAGGCCGGATCTGGTGTCCAATCCAATGCCTCAACATTTAGTGGCACCGGTTCTTCGGCAGTTGGTTCCTCGGCTTCTTCATCTATGAGTGGTTCAAACGCAGGCTCTTCGATGTCAAGCGTAAAATCATCGAGAAGTGGTATCCAAGGCTCAGCCATAGGTTCAAAAGCGAGTACAACTCCCGGTTCAAAGTCAGTTACGTCCGGCACCTCACAGTCAAAAGCCGGGTCTACTCTTAGTGGAGCCAAATCTGGAGCTCCCGGATCAGCCGCCGGGTCTAAACAGGGTTCGGCCGTTGGGTCCGCAGCACCCACTGGGTCTAAAGCTGGTTCAGCGGCAGCGCCTACTGGTTCACAACTGGCGTCTAAACCGGGTTCAGCGACAGCACCTTCTGGTTCACAAATGGCGTCTAAACCTGGTTCAGCGGCAGCACCTTCTGGTTCAACGGCAGCACATTCTGGTTCACAACTTGCATCCAAACCGGGCTCAGCGGCAGCGCCTTCTGGTTCGGCGGCCACAAGTAAGTCGGGGTCGAAGACGGGATCAAAAGCGACTTAAAATGAATCAGAATTTGAGTAAACTTTAGAAAAAAAGTGTTGTTTTTAATAATTTATAGCAAAAAAACATTAAATCAAATAAAAGTTTGTTTTTTCAATGAATTGTCATTTTTTTGAATAAAAATTATTTGCATTTCATTTAATAAATAAAAAAAAATTGTTTAAAAGTTTGTTTAAAATAAAATTGAATTTTAAATTTAGATATTTGTTTGGGTTTCAGAGGATTGGGAACTACTCTGTAGTTTTTGAATTGGCAGGAATGGGTTCTGAGTTGTGTACTGAACTTGTTAAGTTAAGTTAAGTTAAGTTTAGATCAATTGATACTCAGATTGTGTTTGAAATCATTAGATTATTGAGTATTGATTGCAATTCAATGTCTTCGCAAAGGAATTCCAAAAATTAACTTTAATTTGAATATAGATTTGAATTAAACATTGGATTAAACATTGTTTTCATATTTAATATACAAATAATTGACATATTTTTGTTCAAAATATTATTAATTCTTAAAACAATTTAAAAAAAAATAAAACTCTTATTAAAAAATACAATACTTTTAACTTTAATTGTTATTATTCTGAGTTTTAGTTGTATTGAAATACCCCTTAATTAAGGAATAATAATAATAATCTGAATCTTATGAAACAATTACACAAATAATTGCAAAAAGTATAACACATTATCACAGCTTAAGAGTAAAACTAATATAACTTTGAAATTATCTTTTTTTTATCATAAAAACCCTTAAAAACTCTTTAAATAAATGAATGATTAAAATGTTTTGTCAATAAATATCAATGAATCGATAAAATGGTGTAAATCTTTGTCTTAAAGAGTGCCGTAATCGACAATAATTTGCTGATCATCACTGTCTACCACATCCTCATAAGGGGGTGGGGGTATGGATAACGTGTCGTCGATTTGCTCTTCGAATAAGTTATCATTGGTGAGGCTATCAAAGCATTCCTCGACTCTTATTGCAGTTTCAGTGACCGAACTCTGGGCTGAGTTCTGTTGCAATCGATTATCAGTTCTTTGGTTGACATCAGAAGACATGAAGTCATTGTTGTCATCGTTTAAGTCAATGAGTGTAACCATAGTTTCTGTTTCTTCACATTCAAACGGCTCTAAACTATTGTCTTGACTTTCATTAGATGAGCAGTCATTTGTACTCAATTGAAATGCATAACTGCTGGAGTTGTAAGCACTGGTAGATTGTCTCGCTTCCACTGATTGTGAATAATGAGGTCTACAATTGAGGACTTCATTATCGATTTGATCCAATTGTGTTCTCGAGAGTGTCTGCAACTGAACATCTCTGTACCGATTGGTCTCACTTTTCACATGTTTGGACGGGTTTTCCGTTTGAGATGACTGTTCTTCGCGTCCAATGAGTTTGGATTCAGTTTTTACTTGAATTTCGTCTTTAATTTGTTGATTACTTCAAATCAAAATAAATAATTAAATTTTATACAGTACTTATTATTATTCAATCGACCAAGATTAGTTATTTATTAAAACAACTCCTGCTCACAATCAAATGTAAACACACTGTTCCTGGTCATTTCAATTATAATACTCAATTAATTATTACTTCAAATAAAAATCATTCAATTAATTGCAAATTAAATGCATTTGTAATCAACTCTTCTATACCTCAAACCTATACAATATTTCTCAATTACGCTCTTATGGTAACACTAACCAACATCCTATTGTCTAACCACCTTTCCTCGCCTACCTTTCCTTGTTGTAACAAAAGTCATTATAAATAACATAATAGTAAAGCATTTAAATTTAAAAAACAATTATTTCATATCTCATGAAAATTCACAAATAAGTGACTGAATCTACTCTTAAATTCTATCCGTGACTAACCTTGTTTAGTTTAGATTATATAAAAGATAAAATAAAATAATAAGATTTATATTACTTCTGAAGTTTGTTATCTTCAGATACTTTGACCATAAGGTTCTGAAGCGGAAAACTGTTGGAAGCGTTCAGTGGTTCGCCAGTCAAAGGGAGTATTAGATAACTTTGTCCGTTGACACTGAATATCTGGCTGAAGGTGGTCAGGGGTGAAATGGATGGAGCACTGGATGTATTGGCCAGTGATATAGCTTCAGATTCATTTGAACAGAAATACTGTGGAATCATATTCAGTGATAACTGACTCACAGAACGGCTTTGGTTTAGAGGCGGCGCCGAAGGCATCAACTGATCAGTACTGAGACCTCTATTACGATGTCTTCGCCTTCGAGTCCTGTTTTCATAGACATGCTCTTCATTTCGATGGTATAACTGTTTAGTTCCGCTGTAGTAAAAACAGGAGCCAAAGAGGTTGACCACAATTCCCATCACCGCTAATATGAGCCAAAGTCTGTCCCAATGAGTGTACGATAAATATATTCCGCCGACAATCAGTCCGACCGCTAATACACTCATGAAATATGCGAAACATATTTGAGAATTGCATGACTTCTTGGGTTTTCTCAGTGATCTGTTGTCATCGCATGAGAATCTGGTTAACGTCTCCCCCCTTTCCATCCTTTCCATTCTCACATCAAATGTCTCTCTTTTCCAAAATTCTCTTAAAATAAAAGCAAAGATTATTTCAAAGTATTTGTCATTCATTTCAAAATCTTTAAGCAATAAGTAGTTTCAGTTCAAAAACTTTTGAATTTAAATACCAATTGTTTTCTCAGTTCTTAAGCAATGAATTGTTATAAAACTCAATGACATTGATTGAAGGGTTGAGTCGAGGAATGGGTTGAAAATAATTTATTCTTTAAATTTAGAACATTTGAAAAAATTACTTATTTTTCAATGAATTACTTATTCATTATTCGTAAGAGTTTTTGTTAAAAAACCAATAAAATTGTCTTAACTTTGAACACTATTTGAATGCAAATAATCATAAATTTCTAAATGTTTGACATTTCAAACAAGTAATACATTATTTCATTGTTGTTATCAGAAATTAGTGTATTTTATAACTGAAACAAAAAACTTACCAAAGATTGTGATTTCAATGATAACTATAACTACTTATAAATCAGAAATCAATTATTTTTCTGAAACGAGAAATCAATTAAAATAATCGAAAGTTTTAGTCAATAACTAATGATTAGGAATCGGATGTGAAAATAGTGTCTAATATTGTGTTTGATATTTATTTAATTACTTTTACAAATCAATTGTCAGTTCATTGTATTGAGAATACAGTGAATAAACAGTAAATGTTTTGCATATCTGTGCCAATCATTGAACGCTAATATTACTGAACAGTTATTATAACTTGTGTTCAAATATGAGAAAACATTAACAATTAATTTGATATATTTTATATGCATTTCCTTTCAGTCTATAATATTTATACAATAAATGAATTTCAAAGTAATGTATATTTTATGTAATAATAGGCGTCAATACAAACGCTTCCGTCTATTGAACCAAAAGTTTTCATTTCATATCAGTTTTAATCTTCATTTCATTTCATTTCAATATTTCATTACAAATGACATAGTTTTGGGAAATATTCATAAAATTTAAGACCACTTACCATAGGATTTGTTTTCTTCACTCGTTTGGGTGTTATTGCAGTAAAAAATTAATTTTATTCATAACTCAGACAACAATTTCATTAATATTTTGATTTATGATCACAAGGACTATATTGTCAGTTAAATTAGTTGATCCCGAGTCAGCCCAGCGTCTGAAGGCATCGCCACGTCAGGTGACTGACAACTGTTTAAAGGGAACAATAACTTAAATAACCCTTAAGTGAATTGACTTAAGGCTAACAGTGCTTCAACTGAACACAGTATTGGTTTAGAAGTGAATCCATCTTTCAGTATACAGTAATGCTATTCCTTTCCCACAAAGCTTTTGTTGAACTGGATTTACAACATTTGAAGGTTGAAGGCTCGGTAGGGAAGGCACGGGATGGAAGGCTGTGCCCTATTCTCTTCACTTCCCTTCAATTGGACGCTAAAATAATTGCCTCAAAATTATTATTATATATAAAATGTTTTCATACTTTTTAACAAAACAAACGAATGAATGAATAAATGATTTTCCGTTTTGTAATAAAATTGTATAAAAATAAACAAATTTTCTTTAATTTTGTTTGAATTGAGATCCTCTTCACTGAAAGCCATATATAATGAGTAAAGTGTCATAAGTTGTCAAAATATTACATAAATATAGCGATAAATGTTTACAATTAGTTATATTTCACTCAAAATACTCTGCGTTTTGTGTTTGAGTATTTGATAAAAGGATATTTTACTCCAATAATCATAAGGGGTTTCAAATAAAATTGTTGTATAAATAAGCAAACTATTGATAATTACTTTCATTTCTCACTAAAAAACAATTTTAAAAACTATATATTTTGAGGATTTGAGTGAAGTATTTGATATTTGATTAATGTTTTACTCATTAAACAAAATACACTATTTTTAAACCACTTTTTGTATGAATTCAGTAAAAATCACTTCAATTTCAAATAATTTTTTCAAGAGTTTCGCTGAAGATCCCCTTAAAAGGGGTATAAAAGTAAATCATTAATAATTTATTCATAACTTTATTTTATTCATAGTTTGATGTCTGCATTAAATTCAACTAAAATTCATTAAACAATTGAAAAAACAATTAATATTTTGTCTTTCAATTCAATTGAAAGTAAATATAAATTAATGAAAAATATAATTAAATATTAAAAAACAATTTGTTTTCAAATAAATTAATGAAAAATTATATTAAATATAAAAAACATAAGAAAAATAGCTTTCATTTAAATAATGACAAAATTTATAATAAATTAATTGAGAATTCGTTACAATTTGTAAGGAATTGAAGGAATGATTGAAATTTATTATTGTTTTTCAGTGTTATATAACTTTTGATTAGTTTCTAAACATTTCACTCTAACTCTAGATATGATTAATAATATATGCTTTGAATATATTTAATGACATTTCGATTCACAGTTTGAGATAACAATTGAATTGATATTCAATTTATGACATCTTTTCAAACTATTATTTACTTTTATATTAGATATTAATATCAATTGATATAACGATTGCCTAAAACTTTGCAATTAATTAATAAATAGTTTTGAGTTTTGTTAACATTTTATAAGAGTTTTATTAATAATAAATATTTTCTTATATTTAATACCATTTGAGACCAAAAAACAATCAAAAAATAAAATAAACATTAAATTCAAACCCATTTTCAGTTCAAAGCCATCTCTTCCTCCAATTTCCCGAGGAATCTGTTCACCCGAACCGAACTCTCCATCTGTTTGGCGACAAAAAGCAATAATCAATTGAAATGGTGGTCAACACAGACCCTGGCCATACCTGTCGCGCCCAGTCTATGAATCCCAACAACTTTTTGATACCAATTGAAAGTTGTTTTCCAGAAATAAGTTTAGATATTCTTGAGATCTCTTCTCTTGTGAAACAGCTATGAATGCCGTTCTGGTTCTCCAAGAGGTTTAACAATACACTGATTAAATGATCCGGTTTTGTTAGGTTCGGCACATGAAGGACAGTCGTAAATGAAGACAACATCTCCATCTGATCCAAGACGTCCTTACGACTGGTTGTGCATATAATTAAGAGCTTCCGTCCCATCGGCGGCTCCTTTTTAAGCAAAACAAGAAGCGCCTGAAGAACTAAATTGGAATATCGGGCGCCAATAGCACCGTAGTCTAACAGTCGCTCTATGTTGTCAACAATAATACAACTTTGAACGGATTTGTACGCGTCGTCAAACACTTTCTTAATTGTTTGACACTTTGCTGTTTCCGTATACCCGACCATATCTTCAGGAGTGCATAGTTTTACAAACGGGAAGTCTGACTCCAAAGCCATTTTGGCGGCCAAAGCAGTCTTTCCCGCATTGGGTGAGCCTTCCAATAGTATGCTGACGAGTCCTCGAGGGGTATCCCCAGACCTGGCCTGTTGTATGAAGAGATTGCCGTCTTCTATGATATCAAACACTGGTTGTCCCCAAGCGATGACACCGCTGGCGGTCAGCCGTTCGATCGCATCATTACTTGTGCCGAACGCGGGCTTAATGTCATTTTCTAACGCATGCATGAAGTCATCTCTTGAAACCTTGAGTTTTTCCAGCGCTTGCGGATCGATCTGTACTTTACTGTCCGCCTTAACCAACCTATTCATTGCAGTCGACTGCGCCGCTCGCACCAGACCTTCAATCTCAGCACCGGAAAAGTTTTTGGTAAGCGATGCCAACTCTATGAGATCCACGTCTTCACCCATTTTCTTGTATTCTTTCATTTTGCAGGTATGGATATTCAATATCTGAACCCTTCCCGTCTCGTTGGGAAGGGATATCTCCATTTGCACCTCAAGTCTTCCGGGTCTGAGCAGCGCCTCATCGATCATATCTCTTCTGTTAGTCATTCCGATGACCAGAATATTATTAAGACTCTCCACGCCATCAATCTTTGCCAACAACTGATTGACAACTGTGTCGTGAACTCCGGCCGAACCGGCCTTTCAATGAAACAATAATTAATACATATTTAGCACAAACCCTAATCCAAGCCATACCACAGAACCTCTGGCTTTACAAATGGCATCGATTTCGTCAAAGATAATGATATGTAAACCACTGTTAAGACCCATCCGTTTCTGCTCTTCCTCTGCGTCTGCAAACAATTTCCTGATATTGGCCTCCGATTCGCCGACATATTTGTCCAGAATTTGTGGTCCGTTTACTATTTTGGGTTCTCTCGCGTTAAGCATTTGTCCGATTTGTCGGGCCATCAATGTCTTTCCCGTTCCCGGCGGTCCATACAATAGGATACCTCTGACGTGCTTTAGACCCAACTGTTCAATGAGTTCGGGTGGAAAAACTCTGGACGCGAACGCCCGACGAAATATGGCATTGAATTCCTTATCGAGTCCTCCGATACCCATAGTCTCGAAATCCCAGTCCGGGTTTATAATTGATTGTCGGACTACCATTCCCTTTGATTGGCCGGTTAGGTTGATTAGGGACTCCTCGGCCTTTTCAAACACAACCTGAGTGTCTGGAAGAGTGATTCCGATTTTGGTCTAAAGAAGTGATTAAAATATTCAATGATTTTGAATTCAATGTATAATTAAGACTACTTTTTGTGGTTCCGACCCCTGTTTGCGGTTACTATCGATGTTCAGGACTTCCATCTCTTTGACCGACAGTTTAAGCAGTTTTTTGTTTTCACATTTAAAGCAATACTAGATTTGAATCAATGATTATATGAATTGTAGTTTACATTACACTCAATCAAAATACAGACCAACTGTCCGACAGTGAAGGCCTGTCGCGGGAATTGCATCAAAAACTCTTTAGCCATCATATCTGAGTCGTGCGGATCAGAGGAGACGTCATTCTTACGCATAAAGTCGACGGAAAGGGTTATTTTGGATATATATTGGGAGTTAGGGTTGAAGTTATAGAGACGAACGTCTATTATCTCATTGATGGACAGTTGGGCCCACTTTCGCTGCGGTTAAGACATAACAGTTAACACTTATACTAAACAGTGATCTAACGGTGCAAACCATAGGCATATTGAATCCCATACACCCTCTGGCCATCTGATCGCAGGTCTCAAGACTGAAGACATACTTATGGTTCGTTGAAGTCGTTATCTCAACGGTTCTGACATTGGATTCAAAGACAAACATAAAGACAACAAAATGAAGAGATTTTGTCCAAAATATTACCGAATCTTGTCGTTCGGGTACTCCATGTGATTGACGACAATCCGATTGGTGTACGAGAGCTGGTCTGAGGGACAGGCGACCACTTTTGCACGATTGCAGTCCTGGGCGACACACAGGAGGTAAGGAAAGGGGTATTTAAGGGTTAAATACAAAACAATTGATTATTTTTTATACCATTTTTTAGTAAACAATTGATTCTTCGCTGAAGAGTTCAAAATAGAGTCAAACAAATGGCCATAAAATGAGACAATTTTGTGGTTAAGTATTGCTTTGATTACGACTAAAGGGTTTCACTGTTTAAGGGGTTTATTATGTGTTTATAATTACACTTAAAATCAATTTTAATAATAAATTAATTGAAATATTATTTGCAATTAATTATTGATTTCATAACAAAAACAAAACAATATTTTCATCAAAAATGACGTCTTTTATCGATTCCTTCACTCATTGAATGAACCAATCGTTGAATGCATTGAAATGTTTTTATCCAATCAGTGATCAGATTGTGATTCACTCACTCGAATAGTAATTTTAGAATAATTGAATTTACCATGGTCAATCAATTGTCAATCAATTTTAGCATGGACAATCAAATTGAGCATGCGGATTTACTATTTATGATGTTAATATATTTTTATTAATAATAAATTTATACTGAACAATTTTATTTGAATCTAATCTTTTAAATATTGTGTTATTAAATTTAGTTAATGTGCTTGGTAATTTCATCATTTAATTTTGTTCATGCATTGTTTTATAAATATAACGAGTTCATTTTTATTTTAAGGTTTCCACTGCAATAGATTTTAACGTGAGGATTTACTGCATAAAGTTTCCCCTGAATCAGGGGTTCAAATTTGATTAATTCCAACTCATGTTTCACTTTATTATTGATATTTTAATAATTTTTTTATTGCGAATAGAAATTGATTTTTCAGAAGAAAAGGTTATTTTTATGAATGACTTGAAAATCAATTGAATAATGATTTGAGAAATTTTGATCAATTATTATATGCTTTTGTTTACCAAAACTGGTTTTCAATACAATTGATAAATATTTAATTGCATTCAATAAATCGGTTTTCATTGTACAGTATTTACCCCTTATTTACCCCTTATTTGTCTCAATTTGATGTAATATTTATTGTTTGTTTGAAAACATTTCATTATTAACTAAAACAAGTCATTCAAACAATTATTATCGCATTTAAGTGTAAAAATAATTTTAAAGCGATTTTTAAACAAATGTTTGAAACAATATTTTGAGAACAAAATTGTTTGAAAAATATATGAAAAACTGATTTTTATCTAAAAATTTCTTCTTATAATTACATTCATTCAAAATTCAGAGCATTTAATCTGATTTCAAGGAAAACACTGTTAATTCAATTCTTTCCACAAATTATTGCAATATATCTGACCTTTTGGTCAAAAATTTTAATCTAAAAATCTTTTCTCAAATAATATCTAATCTTTTATTTAATATTTTTTTAAAACAACTTTTTGTAAACTTTTTTAGCAAAAACTGAAAATTACTTTAAAGAGCCGGCGCTGACATAATTCATTGGATTGAAGCCCAGGGCCATTCTGTACTTCAAAGTCTGTGTCAAAACAAATTAAAGCTAAAACAATAACTTTTAGATCACATTCATTGAATCAAAAGGGGGTTTTAATTTGCATTTATTAACGATGAAAAGGGTTTTGAACTTTAAAACAAACATTTTTATAGTTTAATCAAAATATCAGATCTTTTTCAAGCATTTCATACATTTTACCCATTATTTGGCTAACTTTCTCGACATCCCAGCCCAGGGTTATAGCAATCTGTTCTCACGTTTATTATTCAGAAATTTTATTGAAATAGTTTATCATTGAATTAAAATTCAAGTATTAATTGTCAAAACATTTGATAAAATGATAAAAACTATTGTTTTGTCTCTTATTTTGTTTAGATTTGAACTGAAGTTCACTTGAAATGCAATTTATTTTGTTTTCAAAATCGGAAATTCAAAATCAAGTGCCAAACAAACCTAAACAACTGGAATGAGTGCAATGCAAATGCAATGCAAAGTGAAGGGAACGGGAGAACAGGATTGAGGTCTGAATAATGTCGTGATTCATAAAAGTGTCGTTAAACTCATGTGAAGACCAGAAGAGATGAGAGAATGAAAGTCACGCATAATATCTCAAACACTTGTTATACTGTTTGACCAACTTTTCCAACTTATGGCTCTGTAATTGCTCTTAGATTTGTTGTGTTAGCCTTGATCTTGACTACCTGTGCAAAGTATTGGTGCACTTGCATCACTTGAATGAGGAGTCTGAGGACCCGATGTCCCCATTACTGAACCGGTACTCAAAAATAAGATACACTTATATATAGTTATATTTAGTGTTAGTTTATGTAACAGTTGTTAAGAATAGTTGGATCTGGGTCAAAGGAAACTGTAGGTAATGGGAAGAGCGAAACTCAATCGGTGCTAATTGTAAACCAATTAATTTATGTCTGAGCGCCGACCCATTCAAGTCAACTGAGATTAACTAAGTTTTATATATTTCTCATTCAATGTTAAGGTTTTGTGTATTTTTGAGCAAATAATTTGTTTTTCAAATGAAATTTAGTTATTATTTAAACCATAAAAACACATAATATCATGAAATCATTCAAATTTGAACGACTTTTTCTTCTGATCCTTTTGGTGCCAACCGTTTCATCACTTATTATATCCAGTGTTTACGCCGGGAAGAAAAAATTTAAGACTTATTCATTTGGTTCACCACTACTGCCAGCCATTGTGAAAGTACAACCAAATAAACTTCACCTAACCTTCCGTCAAAACAAATACCTGAGAGCACCGCAGTTCAAGATTGAAGGCACTCTACCATTGAAAGCGCCCACAATTGTGAGAGATGTGTGGAAAAAAGACCCCAACCCTGAGGTCGTTGAATATAATATTGGAGATATGGGTGACGTTCCCGAAGCTAACCAACACATTACTTATGATGGCAGCAGAAACTACCCGACCTATGCTGAAGCACCTCAAGGTTTTGAACATTCATTAGTGCCACCATCAATGCCATCCCATTCCCAACCGTCCACAACATGGACTCCAATCATTCAAAAACCAATTGAGTGGAGAAGAGCTCTTCAGTCAAACAGTTTATCAACAGTTCATAGAATCAGAAGATTTGCCAAAGAATTCAATTTTCCTTTTAATCTAAATCTAAATCCAAAACGATTCCTAAAATTTGGTCAAAACCCTGATATCCGTCCAAATGAGCCGAACCTTAATCCATACCCCTATTCGGGACACAACAGTCAAGCGTTTAATTCACCGCAAAATCACAACTATTTTGATCCAAAACAACACTCTTTTGATGAAAATTCAGGAAATATTCCGTTCATTAGTTCTCATCAAAGCTCTCATTCAACACATCATTCATATCCCAGTTATCAGAGCACTCATGAGGTATCTGCCAGTCCTTCATCATATCCACCGCCAAAGTACGAGAGGGTATTCGCGCCGTCAAACCATCAAAACAATAAATGGATTCCAATAGAGAGACCTCCCGTGTCTTCAGTTCATTCAGTGCCTCACAATCCAAACGCACCGTTATATTCAACAAACCATCAAAACTATGGAAAGACATCCGACGCTCACAAGAAGTTAAATATTGGAGAGCATTATAATCCGAGTGCTTCATACGTTGACGAGACAATGGTAGAGAAGCCAACCTATGATCCGGACGAAGAGGAACCGGATGAGGGGTCCATCAGCTTCAGTATCAGTGGTCCGCACGGAGACAACGTACCGGCCGGGTATGAGGCGAAAATCAACCAAATGCACGAAGAGCTTAAAGACCACCCTCAACAAATACCACCTGGGCTAGATATGGCGCAAGCGATGAAGTACTACAATGCACATACATTCACAGACCCCCTGCGGAACCACTACGGATACAAAGCAGCGATAGGACCGTTGGGTTTCCTCAAAAGCAAACTCAAGTCTTGGAAATCTATTTTTTAGGTTTCGTTTCATTTCTTTGCATAAAATATATACTATTTTTAGGGATAAATGGATTTCTGAAGCGTTTTGTCTGTCCTTTGAATGTAAACCAGATTTTAATATAAATCAAAAATTATATTATATTTTAAGTTATGATTAAAAAAATAATAAAAAATTTTGTTTAAAAAATAATGTTTTTATCAGCACTTAATGGAACGCAGAGTTAATGACCCAAAAGGAAAGGTATAATGAGTTTGAACTCTATAGCACTCTATAATAAAATACCATTTCTTTTGATTAAACGCCAAAATAAATATTAAAATGCATTTCATTATCACGAATCGGATCTCAGGATCAAACTATGAATACATTGTTCCCTAAGTTTGGGCCTCTCTTCAGAGGACAGGTAGATGTGATCAGTGTTGCAATTATTTATTACTTTGAATCCAATTTTTGCGAAAACAAGAGATTTTGCGAAATTACACCTTAGGTTAGGGTTGGGATCAGAGTATTGAAAGTTAAAGGTGTTGAGCATTCAAAGTACAGGTGCGTTGAGGTTTAATATCGTATTTTCAGATTATAAGAGAAATAAAAACGTCATAAAATCGTCACCCTTTCCATAGATTCTATGGCATAGAAGCAAGCACAAAATGCTAGGGGTCGTTTATATATCTATTCTCTTACAAATTGAAATAGCTATATAGATTTTTATGTGTCATCATTTAAATTACCCCTTATTCTACATTTTAATCAAAATATTCAAATTCTATACCCCTTTTAAAAACATGTTTTTTATTTACAGTTTACTCTGATTTGTATGAAAACACTTAATAATAGAAATCAATGATTGATTGAATCATCGGTTCCTATAAAGGGGTTAAATATAAATGGACTCACAGTAAGGGTTGGGACCAAACAGTTGACCACTAAATAAACCTTTAAACCTATTCTTTAAAAAACAAATACATCCCTGGGTAGTGACTATCGCACTGTACATCATCTCTGTCTGATCTTCACCAAAAGAGGAATATTAACAGTTGTGTAATTGAACAAGGTGAAGGAAAAACAGGATCAATTACTTTAAGATATCATTGAAGACTCAAATCAAAGCAATCAATACATGACTGAAAATGATATGATTTTAGTTTTAAGACATTTCTAATACTTTATTCCCAAATACCCCTTAAGGGGTGGTATTTGTAATGTCACTTCATTTTCTGCAACTGTTTTTACCCCTCAATTAAAATAAACTCTTTTTTGACATAAGTTTTAAACAATTGATAAAATGTTTAGTCATTTAAATGAAAACAAAATTATTTCGAAAAATGAATTTATTTTTCAATAATTTTAATCAACAGTTGATTACAAACGTCTTCCCCGACGACCGCCTTTCCTTCGGGTGCTGTCCGACGGGATTGGAGTCACGTCCTCTGAAATGGCATTAAATTAAATTTCATATAAAACTTCAACAAAACCTACCGATGCGTCCAATTTTCATCCCCGAACGCGCCAATGCCCTCAAAGCGCTTTGTGCTCCGGGACCGGGAGTTTTGGTCCTGAAATGCATCAAAATATCAATAAATGTCAACAAAAACTCTAACCATTAGTGCCAAACCTCGTCCCACCCGTAGCCCTAAGTTTGATGTGAAGAGCGTTAATCCCTATTGTTCTGCACTTCTCCGCGACGTCCTGTGCGGCCAACATAGCAGCGTAAGGACTGGCTTCGTCTCTATCGGCCTTCACTTTCATACCGCCGGTCACGCGAGCAATGGTTTCACTATAAATGAAGTAAACATACAATTAATGGCAAATCAAACCACTGTTAACACCAATACATACCGTCCCGAGAGGTCAGTCACGTGAACAAACGTGTCGTTGAATGAGGCGTATATGTGAGCGACACCGAAGACATTCTCGCCCTCCAGAGCCTGTGGACCCAACGCCAGGACCGGCTGTTCCTCCTTTGCCTTTCCTTTACGTTTAGACATCGCTTTGATTTATAAATTGATTTAACGTTTGCCTAAAAAACGTGTTTTTGTTTTGAATCCAAAAATACAAACATTTTATGAGTTTTTCATTCAATTCGTAATTATTTTGAACTCAAATGCAATTAAATGTAAAATTAATTACAAATAATTGAAAATAAATTATTAATTGTTATAAAAATTAGTAAAAAGTGTTTCAAATAGCGACCCATACCTGCAAAATGTCGACGCAATGTGTCTGAAAGGAAGTGCTCTTCAATATAGTGTTCACAAGAGATGGCGACACATCAGTGGTCTACCAGTGCTTCCGAGTTGGGTTTTTAGGGGGAAACCTGTCTTTAAGGGGTAATAAAAGTTTAATTTAATTCAATTGTCATTAGTTTTGGACATAAAAGCACTCATTGTTTGATATAATTAACAAAAAATTGTTTATTAAATGAAAAAATGTTTTGATTTTTTGTTTTTTATATTAAAATTGATTTTTAAAACAATTTTTAAATTAATGACTGAAAGGACAGTAAACTCACCGATAATTCACATAAAAAGACAACAATTACTTAAAAATGTAAACAAATTAACGATTATTTTGTGTTTCCTTTAATTTGTTGACAATTTCCGGCAAAAGAGATAACTTTTGTTTCACTACTTCCGGCAAAACATCACTTCTTTTATATCTAAAAATTGTCATCAAATTTGTTAATCATTTGTTAATTAAACTCTTTTTCAGATTATTTATACCTTTTTTCGACTCCATTTCGGGGATAGAAAACGACCGGAACCTCCGAATCAGTCCTAAAGCTTAGAGACGAGCCGTCGTTGAAGCAGACATTGAATACACCGTTAGATAACTGTTTCGGGAATTGAATTAAAAGAAATTTAATGATAAACTGATTGAAACTAATTGAGGGAAAGGTAGTAATACTTGAGACGCTTCGCCAATGCCTTCGATGTTGATTGACCTCAAAGTTTGACTAATCTGTTGTTGAGTTGAAAGTGTTTGCGTGGAATCGGCTTTCATTTTAGACTTGCGGCCGAAGGAAACGGGAAAGCAATCGATTCCTGACGTCTTCTCTCTCTTTTGTAAATCGTTTTCAGTCTTCAGACAAAACTCATGCAATTGTTTGACACGATTTGCAGACAATGTTTCACTCAATTGATTGCAATCATTGGCCAATAGTTTATTGATTTGATTGGTAATAGTGTTTAATAGAGTGACCTCGAAGTCATTGTTTTCCATTAAACAACACTTTATTATATATTCATTACTATTGTCTTCATTGAGACAATGGATTGTAATCTTTGGTGTCTTTCCTCTCACGAGTTCAACAAACTTTTGGGCATAAAAATACTTTTTCCAGTGCTTTGTCGGCAAATCATAAAAAGTGAAAACTTCTCGTCTCTTCTGATGTCCAGTAATACACACATTGAGTCCATCTCTTGAGACCTCAACTCTGGTATTGTTTTTATTGAATCTCAAGCTAACTGTGCCGTTGATATCAATGCCTAAATCTAAAGCTTTTGTCGTTTTGTTAATCGGTGCTAATCTACGGGTAGTGAGAGGACCCACAATCAAGGGATGGCTTATTATATCTTCAATTGGCGGCCGATCGATGGGATTGGGAGCTAACAAACGGCTTATCAGATCGCAAGCAAAGGGAGAAAATTTGCTTAAATCCTATAAATTGATTGAAAAATGAGTTGAGATTTGATTAACAATAGAATCGAGTGATCACATGATCACATGACATACCAGTCCTCCCTTAGGGGTATAGCCGGCAATCATACAGAAGAGGATTGAACCCAAACTAAAGATATCACTCTTTGGAGACACGGTTTGCATTTGAGACCAAACTTCTGGAGATATAAAACCGGGAGTTCCGCAGATCGTCGTTCCCATCGGGAGTGGGATTACGTGTTCTTCTCTGTGGGGTTTGGACGACAAGTGCTGAATAGCAGAAGAGTTCAAATCAATTGCGAGACCAAAGTCCGCGATCTTCACCACTAAATCACTGATGTATTGAAACGGATGTGCAATCAGGACATTGTTTAGGTTGAGATCCCTGTGCACTATGCAGTTCCGGTGCAAGTAATCCAAACCATTGCACAGTTGTCTCATTATGTTTGCAATTAAACTGTAGTCTAAAACCGGATTTAAACACTGGTTTGCATTTCGGTTACTGTTTTTGTGGTCAAAAGCGGTTTGTTTTGTTTGTCTAATAGTCTGTGCTATCAATTGAGATACCGTTCCTCCGGAGCACAACTCAAGCACCAAATAAACATAGTTTTTGTCTTCAATTACATTAAATAATTGCAAAATGTTTTCATTTTTAAGCCGCAAATGAATGGACACTTCGGTCAGGATTTTGCCGATATTTGGCGACGACTTCTTCTCAATTGATTTGATGGCACAGTCCTTGTCGTCACTCAACCCGTTGTCCAACTTATGGACAGCTTTGAACACCTGACCAAAAGATCCCTTTCCTATCTGTCCAGTCATTGTGTAATCACTTATATTATGACTCCATTTGTTTTCAATCAATTGATCCAAACATTGGACCAAATGATTGGTAAAAGACATTTGCATTTGAATAACAAAATCACTTCAAAACCAAAACAAATGTCTTTTTGTTGTCTTTTTCACACAATTTGAGCCAAAATTCAAAAAATGTTTGCATTTTATGATCACATGATCTCAACGTATGTGACGTCACAGTTGTCTTGAAATCAATATTTGTGTCAAAAATGTGTAAATAATTGAAAAATAATTTTATTTTTATTTATTTTTAATAAAATTTATTTCAAACTTAAGTTTCAATTGATTTAAATGATGGCAGAAATGACTGAATGTCTTCAACCGCCGACTGAGGCCAGTGTTGACCACCGATGACGGGGACAGACATTACGCATGCGTTTTGGGTTTCATTACTTCGTATTAAACGTTAATTTGTTTACAGTTTTTGTGATTTAAATGTCATTTAAATAAATGAAATGTTTTTTCAATTGTAAATGAAATCATAATTTAGTTATGAATTGAGTTTTCATTTCACTTGTCGTTAGTTTTGCTGTTATTTTAAGTTTGTTTAGAGTTTAAGACATATTTGTTGTGACAATGAGTGACACAATGGACACAAACGCCAACTCAACGGACAAGAAGTCGACCACAGAATCGATTGCTTCAAATCAGGAGACAATCTATGAGTTCGGGCGACAACTGGACTCACCATCACATGTGGTCTCGGAAAAGGTGCAGACATTGGCGGCACAGATATACACAGAACTGCAGCGGATTATCAACAGATGTAACGAAGACGAGGAAGTGGTCGGAGGACTGATGCCTCTCGTGGTGAACGTCTTGGAGTCATTGGATTTGGCACTCATAGAGAACCAACAGTTTCAGGTGGAACTGGAGTTATGTAAGGACGACAACGAACAGCTGTGCTCTGCCTTTGAGAAGGAAAAGCTTAATAAGAAGAAAGTGGAACAAAGACTTATGGAATATGAGTTCACCACCGATGAGGAGAAGGGTCACTACCAACAGAAGATTGACTCCTTGGCCAACATTGTCAAAATGCTGGAACTCAAGGCCAAGAACTCAGCCGATCATTGTTTGTGACACCAATTCACTCATGAGTTTGACTTTCAATTGATTACTCTTTTTGTTGTATTTAATAGCTTTTCGTTTGGAAGAGAAAGAGACGGAAATGAAGAAAGAGTTTAATAAACTTCACGACAGATATACGGAAGTACTTCGCAGTCACTGTGAGCTCATGGAAAGGGTTAAGATTCTCATCGGCACTGATGAGGGAATGGCATCTCTGGCGCCAAACAGTTTCAATAACTTTAATATAAATATAAATAAATTACAAATCAATAGAAAAAGTGAATTTGAAAGCAGTGGTGAAGACAACCAATACAGTGAACAGTTGGGCCGCAGAGGTAGCAATAGTCCCACACCTCGACAGGCCTGGTCTGAGACCGAGATGACTCTTGAAGACACCCGATCTATCATTGAAGACGTGGATGACATTCGTGATCGGGAAAGGGATAGAGACTGTCAATCACTGACAGGTATTTCTGTTTGCATTTCCTTTGCATTACTTTTCTTTCACTTTTCAAACTTTAAATCTAAAAACCGCTTCAAAAAAAGGACAATACGTTCATCCGAGTGAATACGCGTCCACTGGTATGAGTGTTATACTACCTGTCCTTTGGCCTAACCTTTCATTTCTTTATTCTTTTCTATCATTTCTTAAAAACCAAATCCAATATTGAATTGAATTAATCGGTAATTATTTTTATTTCCCGTCCATTCAGTGACCGACAACTTCTTCGGTAAGTGTGAACACATCATAAGATTTTATTTATTGATAAGTAAGGCTGAGATTCAGTAGTGGATAGACATAGACATAGACATAGACATCAAGACATTTAGTTTAGTATAACATAATTGGATTACTTAAACATTGAGTGCACTGATTGACAGCTAAAACACACTACAAATGATTATACTGTAGTTGAAAATGTGATTGAACATTTATATACAATTACAGGATATGTAGTTATAAACAAATATATGAGTCATTAATACTCATAATTAAAGTATGGCTTCCAGTGTTTGAGTGAATTTACTATTTCAATGACTTGTGACACGAGTCCAGTGCTGGCCATCAAATGCAGGCCATCGTCACTGCTTCAGATAATTGAGTGAAGATTTCAATTGATTTAATGCTCATATGTTTGGCACAGGTATGGAGAAAGAGATCGAGAATCTGATTACAGAAAACAATGAACTGTTGGCCACAAAGAATGCCTTAAATATAGTTAAAGACGATTTGATTGCAAAAGTGGATGAATTGCAGTCAGAGCTGACTATGTGTGCCAATGAGATACAACAAAGAGATGCCGTTAAGGAAAGACTCAAATCCCGGATCTCTTCACTCGAAGAAGAACTCAAGAAATCAAAGGAAGAGTTCGAAGAAATGAAACAAAAGTTGTCTTCACATAAAGAAGTGATTATTTTATTCATCTGTTCTTTGGATTCAATTTATTTACACCTTTTGGTCACTTATAGGACGACGAAGAGGGCATACCTATGGCTCAGAGGAAGAGGTTTACTCGGGTAGAGATGGCAAGAGTGCTGATGGAGAGGAATCAATACAAAGAGAGGTTAATTGAATTACAAGAAGCGATCCGTTGGTCGGAATTGATTAAAGCGACCAAAAGTGAAGGCGAGAAGAAGTCCGCGATTTGGAAGTTGTGAGTGATTTCAGACATTTGTGTCAATTATTTAATGAAAAGAAATAACACTTTGTTTTTAATGAATTAATTGCTGCCAAAAGTGGTCGCAATTGGACCGGGTATTAGACATTACGTTATATTTAACTCAATTGTCTTTACTTTCAATTCATTTCTAATTATATTTGTTTTGTCTTCAGTTTTAGTAATCTCTTCAGTAGTCCGAGCGCTCCGCCAACCAAAGACTCCCCAACCCGTGGTAACAGTGGACAAAACCCCGCCATTCGGTTCAGTGCTTCGAACCCAACGGCAGTGACGCCAGCTTTGGATGCGATGAGGAAGAGAGCGAGAGCTCATCAGAGCGGAGGCGGAAACGATCTCTTATTGCTTATGGACTCTGACCTAAGCAGTGAACGATCGAGAGCTCTGAGGAGTGTTAGAGCACATGTCAATCGCACCGGTAATGGCGATAGGATTCAGGCTTATGGCTGGAGTATTACGGGTACTCAAACGGGTGGCAGTCCTGGCACTCAAACAGATGAACGAATGGCGTCGAATGCACTTAAAGGCACATCAGTACCCGTTCCTATATATTGCCGACCATTGAGTGGAGACGACGTAGGAATGAAGATATGGTGTGCGTGTGCTGTAGACCTCACCGGAGGTGAGGCCGGGTTTCCGAACGATAAAAGTGATGTCGAAAGCAATGTCTCAAATGAAACGAATAAACAAAATACAGAAACCGGTGCTAAAGAGCCGAACAATGCTTTGGCGGACTTGGAGTCAGAATTGAGTCAAGCAATGAGTGAACAGTCGAGTCGTTCAGTGGACAGTCATTTGTCAACATTTGTTTGGATCTGTTCTGTCAGTCATTCCAAGAGTAAAGTCACGATTGTTAACATCCGTTCCAATCCGGGAGAGGTTTTGGACTCTTTTAATGTGAAAACACATCTTCTATGCATTTCCTCCATTCCCGGCGCAAAAGTCAATGATATGCACGGATCGGATGGCATCGAAGTCAACGACAATGAACTGAAAACTATTATAAGACAAGAGTCCCGACGAGAGAGCACTCAAAGCGATAAAATCAATGACAAGAAAATGTTTGAATTGAATGATACGAAACAAATGGACGACAAAAGTAGTAGAGAAGAGGTGATAGGAATGGGAGGTATGGGTTCACCCACTTTGGACAAGTTGTCGGAATACGTGGCTTACACTGAGCCGCCGTCGCCGACGAGTATGTCCGACGATATCTCCACTTCAAGTAATGTCTTTCAACCCATGTCTACGTGTTTACCGACGATGTGGACGGGCGGCCAAAATGGGATGCTTTACGTACACTCGAGTATCGCTCAGTGGTCTCATTGTATTGCAACCATTAAGCTCTCGGATTCTGTTCTGCAAATAATTCACTGCAAGGGTCGGGTGTTTGTCGCCTTAGCCAACGGCCAGTGCTGTGTATTTGTTCGCTCGACTGTCACAGGGGAATGGGATTTCAATAAATATTATGTCTTAGACATCGGTATCGTTGCCAACGCTGGGAATTCAAGCTCTTCCGACCCAACGAATAAGTCTGTGCCCAACCCTGTGCTATCAACGGCATCGGTAGCTACAAATCAAATGGCTTTGTATAGCATTCGGTGCATAGAGTCGGCAAAAGACATGGTGTGGTTGGGGTACAGGAATCTGGTGTTTATCGTCAACTCTAAGACAATTAAAGTCGTTCATTGGTTTACTGTCCACCCGCGCAAAGAGACTCAGGTGCGACAGTTGACTGTTTTGGGGGACGGGGTGTGGGTTAGTCTGAGACTGGACTCAACGCTGAAACTGTATTCAGCGCTTAAACCCTACCAACACTTACAGGACGTAGACATCGAGCCCTACGTCTCCAAAATGCTTAGCCCTAAGGCTTTTAGCTTTATTAGGATAACGGCTCTAAAGGCCAGTAATAGTAGGCTTTGGATCGGAACCGCAAATGGAGTCATATTAAGCATACCCTGCGGTGTCGGAAAAGACGCCAACCCTTCACAAAGCACTGCAATAGTGACTTCAAACCCGAGCGGAAGGCTCTCTATGTCTACGTTTATACCGATTTGTAACTTAACTTCAACTCAACTCTCATTCCACGGCCACAAAGACGCCGTCAAGTTCTTCGTCTGCACTAAAAACCTGATTCTTAGCGGAGGAGAGGGTTATATAGACTTTAGACTTAATGGTGACGACGACTCCAACTCCCTTTCCAAAGGTGAAAGGTCTCATCTTATTGTATGGGAATTGAGTCCATAATATCACTTCTATTGACAGAATTGTAAGAAAAACTAAGTTTTACTCAAATCTTATGAAAATTTTATTTATTTTTTATTTTAAACCAAAAAATAATTAATTATTTATTGATTAAAAAATATTTTACACAAAAATGGATTGAATTTTGTTTTAAATATCTTTTTGTTTTGTTTTTGATTTTTTGTTCAAATTTTACGTCAAGTGTTCAACAAGTGCTCCAAAAAGTAGTTTTTAATACTATTTAAAGCTTTTTTTGATTTATTGTATGATTTGATTGCAATTTATATTAATATTAAATATTTATAATATTTTTTAATTAAATTGTTTTATATTTGACTTAAATTTCGATAAAATGTTATAAAGCTTTGCATTTATTCATAAAAACAATGGATTTCTTAATAAAGATTTTATTATAACTTCAATTGAAATCAATTTTATTCTCATTTTGTATCAATTGTTTAATGAATTTCATTTGACCTGTCATTCAAATATCCGATACAAAAATGATTGCATACGAAGAACATGTTATACCAGTGCTGTTGTGGAGGAATAATGAGTTCATAGTTTGTAATAAATATAAAATATGTGAGTTATGGATATTATTGTAATTCTTTAGTAATACTGTAAAGAATCTTTACCTTGATCACATATTACTGTATTTTTGTTATTACCGTATTGTTATAAGTTTCAAATATTTAGTTAAATAAACTCAAAAATAAGAAAAAATTTGAAACAATATTAACAATAAATAAATAAAACTCAAAGTTAGTGAACGAAAAGAAATCAAAACAATAGATACCAACCAAAGGACCAGAAAGTCGTTCAATGAGTGACAATATCTTCAGTTTTGAACTTCTATTCAATGCTTTTCTTGCAATCAATGTATTGAGAAATACATAACAATTATGGGCTTCACTGCCAATCGATGACAAGAAGTAATTGAAAATAAATAGATTAAAAAGTAATATAACGGCGAAAACAATATAAAAGTATTTAATTAAGTGAACTGGCTCATTAATTATCATAACCAAAATTAAATCGATTATGGGTACAAACATGTAATAATAAGCACCAATAAGCGTTTTGAGCCACGCGTTTACACGATAAGTTAATTTTGCAACTTGGTCATATTCAGTAATAATTTTCATTAGTGTCTGTTGAGTTCCTATTATATAGAGAGTATTGGAATGAACTGGTTAATTTTTAAAAATATTGATATAAGTAAAATAATGGGTATTTAGAATTTGGAAGACTATTTACACCCAACTTCATCCCAATCCCTAGAAATTTGGTCAAAATGTTCACATTATTGAGTATACAGTCCACACCTGATAGATACTTATCCCATACATAACTTGCATTGAAATAATATTGACAATACATACCCCACAAACTAACGAGGGTTAGTTTCTGATCAATTTGTTGGAATCGTAATTTTAAATAATATGAAGTAATGAAGACATAATAATAAGCCATAATGATTATCGCACCGGCATTTCTCATTGAGATTATCCCAACGATAGTGTTTATTATAAGAGAAACTAAAATTGATGTTTTATCTTGGTGATATATTATAATTGCCAGAGAAATGTAGAAAATACAAAAAATATATTCTGAATAAATGACAATATTAATAATGTATTTATAAACAAACAAGGATAATTTATCAAATCTTCTAGTATTCTTGTTATGCAATTCTAATGTATCACGATGCTTTAATTTATGAAAAAAGTAAGGAAAATGAGCACTTCTTCTCCATTCTTGTTGCAATAAGAATGTCTCTGAAATGAACAAGGTTAAATTATATTAATATGATATAAAACATATTTAGAATATACAACGCTTTGAAATAAATTTATTGTAAATGTATTCAAATATTTATTAAGATTTCCAAGAATTGAATGGAAATTAAAAATAATAACAAATATTTTAAATTTATATTTTAATATGTTCTCAACTTTTGACAATTGATTGTACCTTGTACCTGTTATAATACATAGGATGCAGGTAAACAATGTCATAGTAGTCAATACATCACTTCTGGTTAATGATGAAAAGTGATTCGCAAATATAATATTAACCCAGGGTGAATTAGAAAAATAATATATCGAGATTAGTTTAATAGAATTAAACCACATTGCTGAATACTGAAAACAAACCATAAATATTCTCACTGTTGGATAAATACCCTGAAAGTATTGATCACTACTTCTTGTAATTAGAATATAATTTCTTTCAATAAATATTTCAAATTTGAAGAGACCTTCGATATTATCACTGCTTTTAAATAACATTTTATAAATAATTGTTTAAAAATTGATTTATTAAAATAAATTATCTAGTAACTTTGGTTTGATTGTTATAGGATTTAATAAATAATAATTATATCAAGGAAGATCAATGTTTACATTTAGGAGAAAGGTTAGATATAGGAAACAAAAATGATTAGAACAATAGTTTGACATATGATTAATAGGTTCTGGGCATATCTGAATGAATAAAATAAAATATTGATTAACCTTATTATGATTTGATAATTTAAAAATCAATAAAATTATTAAATGCCTTATATTTGCAGATATTTTATGAATTGAAATAATCTTGAATCATTTAATCGATACTCAATAACAGTATTTTATTTATAACTTATATTTAGTTAAATAAAACTCAAGATTAGTGAACGAAAAGAAATTAAAACATAGATACCAACCAAAGGACCGGTTTATTACAGAGATAATCTAAAATTAGGTGAACCACTGAAATGTTATCAAGTATTAACATTAAAGGATTTATTCATGGTGAACCACTAAATCACCGAAATGTTATACAATAATAAAAACTAAGCGCGTGTTTGAGATTAACAGAAATTAAACACAAATCACATCAGTTTTCGGTAATAAGACAAACGTTTTGTTTACCGAAAACTTATGTGAATATGTGTTTAATTGCTATTAATATCAAACACGCGCTTAGTTTTCGTGTTTGTATTTCTAGTTATCATTTTTATTCAATACTTAAATCTCGAGACAAATAAAACTATTGTTTAATATTCAAAATTTAAACCAAAAGTAAAACTCTATTCAAAACTAATCTTCAATTCTTTGATTAAATTTATTGCCATTTCTTTTCACTGAATAACAAAATGTTTGACAAAATATTGGTTTTATTTTTAATCAATTCATTCATTGTTTTCAATAATTCAATGAAATGTAAATCCATTTTATTTGACGATTTGAGTGACACAGAAGTAGCGGAATGTTTGTATGGTTTCTGTACGTGCGGTCAGTTTGGCAACTGTTCCCGAGTAAGCGATAACTTGGAAGACGTCTTAATGCTTATCTGGTATCGACTTAAAGCCGTCAGATGTGGCCGAAGGACTGCCTTTACGTACGAACCCTCTAACACAGATAATTGGGTTACTTTTGATATCACACAAAAGGGACCAGAAATGGCATTGATCACAAACCCCTATAAGAGAATAGCACGTTATAGGGATTACCCTGAGGATTACCCACCTTATTTGTTCAACTTCTATTGGGGACATAATATTCTCAGTAAAGGTCTGATTAAAGGGCACATTACCTTTTACAATGCGTAAGGAATTGATTCATTGTTTCTCTTCTTTATCTCATTATAACTTAATGTGTATTCATAGCCATTGCTATTTGCCTTCGTTTGTCAGTCAAATAAAGGAGATGGATCCAATTTACTTCCTCTTTGATTATAGGCTTAATAGTAAACAATACGCCAATTCTACTTCAATCGAGTTGGGAGTCAATAGTGTAATGTTTGGCCCCTTAGGGACAAAGGCTATTAAGGGGAAACAAATCGGCAGATATTACTTCGAAGTCGAGGAATACATTGATCTCTCAAAACATGTGTCACTCTATGGAACCATATCTGAGATGTCGATCAAATCAGACCTCGTTGTGAGAGAGGGGTATATAAAACAGTTCTTAATTGAAACCGATTTTAACATTTGTATTGGACTCACAACCAATAAATTGGGTGAACGATATTGGACTGCACAGGGATGTCGACCTGTTCTCGGGTACATAGGAGTGTATGATAAAAGATACAAAGCACAAGGACTTCAAAACGGTGTGGGTTGTGAATGCGATTGGCAGAAGAATCCGCCATCAGATTCAGTGCCCGTCTCTGCGGGCAAATCGGGTAAAAGTAAATCCTCTAAAAGTACGAGCGAAGGAAAGGTTGGTTTAATACTCGGATATATTTTGCTTGTATTAAGTCTATTGAGTGCTATTATATTCACAATAATTTTGATCCGAAATTTAATCGTCAAATGAAATGAAAAAAGTTGTGAATATTATTCAGATTTACATAAAATTTGGTCAAAATTATTGTAAAAATATGTTTTAGTTTCGTAAAAAATGTAATTTTATTTCTAATAAAAATTCAAATCTTCTTTCAATTGTTTTTTGTCTTTAATATGAAAACAATTTTCATAATTCAATAAATTGTTAATTAAATTTTAATATATGAGCATCAAGTCCATTTTTATCTTATTCTGAAGTAAAATAAATACAAGAATAGACAATCCAAAACCAGTATTACTGTATATTCAATAGACTACTAATACAGTATCTCTTCCCCCCATCCATGCTTTCCATTACTTTTAAATCATTGATATGATTGACATTTATTTGTGTATACATTTGATTGCAATCATTTTCTCTAATTAATTGATTTTACATCCTTTAATAATGTGGACTTTAGTTATGCTAAATACTAATAGAGTATATACAGTATAAACCCTTTTAATTGTATAACACTTTTGTAGTTATGTTTTAAACTGTATAATGAGTGCACTCTTTGTAACTCACATCAAATGTAAACTATGTTTTTAATTCAATAAATGTTTGTTAACTACCAATTCATAGCGTAATCATTCAAGAATAATTAGAGGTCACCAAGGACTTCTTCAATATGATTGACATTCAATCGTTTATATCCTGTATTTCCTGTCGTTTACACAATTTAAACCATATTTTCAAAATTCATATTATATTTCATCAAATGATGTGTTAATGGGTTTTGAATACCATTTCCTGAATATAGTTGTAATCATTTATAATTGAATAAAACCTCTAATCATTAAATTGAGAAAGGTAACAATTGGAAGATTGATTCAGGTATTCTACCAAACCGTGTGTAACTTATAATTTATAAGCAAATCAAACATTTACCTGAACAAATGACCAAGTACAATGGATATATTGAAATACCTCTGCAGTATATAGTGAAAAGATACAGGTATATTGACGGGCGCTGTATTGAGTGCTTAACAAAATTTTACTTAATATTAAACTATTAATAATTTAAACACAAGATATTTAACACTCACTTAAATAACATCTGTTTTTAATTACAAAACAAATTAAAATCAATTGATTTTATTTGAAGTGAAAATCATTTTCAGTTTTATATAAAATCATTTCAAACCAAAACTTTATCGACAATACATTAAACTCTGATTTAGTTATCTTTAACTCAAAATGAATTCAATGTATGTGAAATTGATGGTTACCCTGCTGATGGTGTCAATTGCCTCGGGTAAGTTTACTATTCAATATTAATTGTATGAATATTATGACTGAAATGACTTATTATTTTAAATATTGAATGTATCCAGGTCAACTTCTTGATTTCTGCAACAATCATTGCTCCTATTATTGTCAATCTACTGGATATGTATACGGATATTGCAATAACGCGTTGTTGGGACTCATCCAGTATTGTCAATGTGTCCCCTATTACGGTCATCCATATCCACCGCTCATCACAATCGGCTGAAACTGAATTTGTTTTATTAATTTAAATCTATATTTAATTATATTTTATTTTAAATCTTAAATAAAGTTTATATAAAATATATTTTGAAATTAATTTCTGAAATAAAATTTGAATGAAATATTAGTACTGTATTTCTAATTATTTATTATTTGTAAATCATCTAGGTAGTTATATTATATAAACTATAACTGAGTTTAAAATTAGGTTTAAGCACAAAAAATTTAGTTTTTACCTGGTTAATAAGTCTTATCCGGTCTGTGTTTTAATTTACTTGAAATATTAACAGAGGATTAAAGACCCTGGTTAAAGATTTATTTAAATTTCAATATTGTAAGCAAAATTTGATTACAATTTTAAATCTCGAGACAAATAATTGAAAACATTTATAAAACTATTGTTTAATATTCAAATCTAAACCAAAAGTAAAACTCAATTCAAAACTATTCTTAAATTCTTTGAACAAATTTATTGCCATTTCTTTTGACTGTAACTCAAAATGTTTGACAAAATATTGGTTTTATTTTTAATCAATTCATTCATTGTTTTCAATAATTCAATGAAATGTAAATCCATTTTATTCGACGACTTGAGTGCACAAGAGTTTGAGATGTGTTGGCAGGGGTTCTGTATGTGCGCTCAGTTTGGCAACTGTTCCCAAGTGAGCGATAACATGGAAGACGTCTTTATGCTTATCTACTATCGGTTCAAAGTAGTGAAGTGCGGGCGCAGGTATGCCATGAAGTTTGAACCGGAAGGGAAAGAATTCTTTGTTGATTTCACAGTGAATGCAATCACAACATCAATGGTTCACATTTCAGTTCCAAATCTTAAAGTAACCAAGATGATGACAACAGACACAACTGAATACCCACCCAAATGGCACAACTATTATTGGGGTCTAAACATAGATAGTAAGGCTATAATTGAGGGGTATTTGCAGTTTTATGACAGGTTTACTAATAACACATTATTTTCATTACTTTATCTCATATTATCATAAATTTCATATAAAGTAACCGAAAATTGCCGACAATTGGTAACCAAAACACTGCTTTGGGTTTAATGTACTTCCACTTTGATTACCGGATTCACAATAAACAGAACTATAGTTCAGCGGAAACCCAGGTATCGGCCAATAGTGTAATGTGGGGTCCGTTAGGCCAGAGGGCTATTAAAGGCAAATCTATTCAGAGATACTACTTCTCGATCGAGAAATACATTGATCTTAAGAATCATTTCTCACTCAATGCACACATATCTGAGGTGTCGTTCGGCGCAGACGTTAAGGCCAGAGAGGGATCAGTTAAGGACTACGGTATTGAAACAAATTTACACATTTGTATCGGACGTACAACTAATAAATTAGGCGAAAGATACTGGACTGCACAGGGATGTCAACCCGTACTTAAATACGTGGAAATAAGTGAATCATTTAAGACCAGAGTACAAGGGCTTCAATACCAGATAACATGTGTCTGTAATTGGCAGAAGAAGCCGCCATTAGATCCAGTGTCCGTCTCTGCGAGCAAATCGGGTAGAAGTAAATCATCTGAAAGTACGAGCGAAGGGAAGGTTGGTTTAATACTCGGCTATATTTTGCTCGTCTTAAGCCTATTGAGTGCTATTATATTCACAGTCCTTTTGGTCAAGAATTTAATTCAAGTCAAAAGAAATGATAAAAGTTTTTGAATATTATTTAGATTTTTATGAAATTTACTTAAAAATGATTTCAAAATATGTTTTTTATATAAAATGTTTATTTTTAAAATTGATTATAAAATATATTTAAGATCTATAATTATAGAATATCTAATAGAATCTTGTTCATTTTGACAAATAAAAAATAAGGTCTGGCCATAAGATTTTGAATAATATTCAGGGCATTATTTATTAACAAATTTATAGATTAAGATTGAAATTAAGTTAAAATTTTAAATCTCGTGACAAATAATACAATAAATTCACAGAAATTCAAATAATTTATAAAAAGTTTATTTAATGTTCAAAATCTAAACCAAAAGTAAAACTCTATTCAAAACTAATCGTTAATTTTTTGATTAAATTTTTTTTCGACTAAAACTCAAAATGTTTGACAAAATATTGATTTTATTTTTAATCAATTCATTCATTGTTTTCAATAATTCAATGAAATGTAAATCCATTTCATTCGACGACTTGAGTGACGAAGAGTTTGAGAACTGTTGGGTTGGGTTTTGTTCGTGCGCTCAGTTTGACAACTGTTCCCAAATCAGTAATAACATGGAAGACGTCTTAATGCTTATGTATTATCGACTGAAAGCCGTCAGATGTGGCCGAAGGACTGCCTTGAAGTTTGAACCAAACGGTTTGGGATATAATGTTGCGTTTGGTATCACACAAGACATCCAGGAGTTGGCATTGATTTCAACACCATATGATGCCACACAAAACTACCGGAGCGAAAATATAGACAGGTACCATTTTAACTTCCCGCCTCTTTGGTACAACTATTACTGGGGATTTAATATCCGCAGCAGTGGTCTAATTGAGGGAACCATTGACTTCAAGAGTAGGTCTGAAATCAATTCATTGTTTTTTATTTTTAACACATTATATCTTGAATTACATAAAAAAGTGACCGCTTTTTGCCATATGATGAAACTATGGATATAACTGAAGTGGATCCTATTTACTTCCACTTTGACTATTGGATTACTAGTAAACAAAAGTTCAATTCAACGCCAATCCAGTCGATAACCAATAGTGCAATGTTTGGTCCGTTTGGCAAAAAGGCTATTAAGGGTAAAAATATCGGCAGCTATTACTTCGCTGTCGAGGAATACATTGATCTCAAGAATCATTTGTCACTTTCTATAAACTCATCTGAAGTGACAATCAATTCAGACTTTATGGTTAGGGAAGGGCTCTTAAAGTTTTACAGAATTAAAGCAAATTTTCACATTTGTATCGGACGTACAACCAATAAATTGGGTGAACAATACTGGACTGGACAAGGATGTCGACCTGTGCTACGATACATTGGATTGGGTGAAGAAAAACAATCGTCGCAAGGACATCAATATGAAGTAAAATGTGAGTGCGATTGGGAGAAGAATCCGCCATCAGATTCAGTGTCCGTCTCTAAAAGCAAATCGGGTAAAAGTAAATCCACTGAAAGTACGAGTGAAGGGAAAGTTGGTTTAATACTCGGCTATACTTTGCTTGTCTTTAGCATTTTGGGTGCTATTATATTCACTGTCCTTTTGGTCAGGAATTTAATGATCAAAAATGACAAAAAAATGTAAATATTTGTAGATTTAATTCAAATTCATTAAAAAATTGTTAAAAAATGTTTTGTTTTTCAAAAAATAAAATAAAAGTCAATAATAATTGACATTTATTTTAAATAATAAGTTTTCTATCAATACTATGAAAATTGATATCAATGACTGTCCATGGTCATTTGATGACAGGTAAGTCGTCGTGTGATCAGTACTTCATTATGTTTTCAAAAGTTTTTCATAAACCGTAAGAAACATATCATTGAAAAGCAAATTTGAAATATTATTCAAAATCTCGTGAAATATAAACAAAAAGTTATTTTAAATCAAAAATTATATAAAAAATAATTATTTTTCAATCGTTTTATCAAAACATTAATCCATTCATCAATTTATCAATCGTTTCATGTCTTCAATGAATAAAATGGGTTTTTCGTCAATAATTATAGGAATAATAGCATTGAATATAATTTCAGTGAATTCCGAGTTATTTGATGCGGATATGGCTTTGAGTACACTTTGCAATCAAATCAATGGTGCGATTCAGACACCCGACCAAAAGCTATATCTATTCAGTGATCAGTTTTATTGGCAAATCGATAGCAAATTTGGATTTATAGGTCCCCCGACATATATACACAACAAGTGGGGCTTTCATATAAAAACCCCTTTGGATGCGGTCTTTATGTTCAGTAGAGGACGGTTCGCCAATAAGACTATATTTATTAAGGACAACACCTGGTGGAGAGTGAATGAGACGGGTCATACGGAGGCCAGTAATGTGATTGAGTGGGAGGGTTGGCCAAAAGACGTCAAACTGGACACAGCGTTTGTATTGAATTATGACATCAATGATAGTCTCAATAAAAGCACTGAATGTTTGGTTTACTTTGTCTTTGGATCAAAATATTCTGTATATAAGTTCAGTTCAGACGTGAAGGCAATGCTAACACCGAAAGCCTTGGTGTCAATGAAGGACGGGGTGATCATCGATGACAATGATTTAGTGTTCTTGAGGAGAGGGGAGGAGTTTAGTGGCAAAAAGATAACGGATTTGATTGAAATCAGTGGTTCTCTGAATGTATATAAAGACAATACTTTATATCTTTTCGGAAAACATAGAAATTATTGCAAAATTAAAACAAATGAAAAACAATTCATATGTGAAGTGAAAATGATTGACACTTTGCTAAAATGCGGGAACAAGATGTCAGAGCAGCCCAGGGAAGACAGGGTGATCGCCAACGTCAATTCAGGGGGGTTTCAGCCGTTTACTTCAAAATTAATACTAGTTTTGTTAACTTTTTATTTAATATTCAATTAAATGTTTGACTCATTTGTGTCACAAAACTAAACATTATTTCTATTTTTCAATATTTTTAACATTTTTTTTAATAATTAATAAATTTTATGAATAATTAATAAAATAATTATTTGTCATAAATCTCACCACAAATTGCAAACACTTAGGCATTAATCAAAGTATTGTTTCTATTATTCCTATGCTGGCGGTCATCAACTGCTCGCCGTCTGTGGCCTGGAGTACGAACCTGAGGCTCAGGGATAGATTGGTTGTCCTCTTCACTCATATTAATGATAACAAAAAGGAAAATAATTGAAATAATAGTTGTCATCGATTCCACCATTGGATAGAATTGTTGGGAGGGATCTGTCCAACTGTCCGTAAACACAACCATCACTACTTTGATCACTGCCTCAAGTGATTGAACAGCGATTGAAATGATTAAGAGATTGAAGGTTTCGGTAAATATTGCGACCAAAGAGCAGATGAATAGCAAAATGTGTTGAAAAACCCAAACCGATATCAAACCATAGTATGTTGTCTTGAGTTTGGACCAACTGTCCCAATTTGATTGACACTTATCTTCTTTACTCATAGATAGGACCATACCTTCCATATTCCCGAAGACAGTGACTATAAATAAATTATTGGCCACAATATTGATGCAAATGATGACAACTGTTAACCATTTAATGGTATAAAACAAAAAATTTCTACTAATTTTGGGAAACATTTTTCATATGATATGAAAGTCAGACAAACTTTGAATGAATGAAAAAATCATTTCTTATATTGACTTCAAATTAATTGACATTTATTTACATTAAATCAATTCAATACTGGAATGATCTTAATATTTCACAGTTGAACAGTGCATTACACTAGTTGTAACTGAAATGCACTTGAACATTTCTTATTGAAAATGAAGTTACTAAGTGCTGAAAATTTCCGGGTCTTTCCAATTGGCGACGAAATTGTTTATACATATAACTGTCATAATTGAATACATCATCATATCTTTAATATTGCTTTTTCCAGTCCAATAAATGAATGATCATTGATTATTGATCATTGATCAAGGTGAAATAGTTTACAAATATAAATGAATAATAATATTAAAAATGTCAACTAAACTATCAGATATTAAATATATAACCTTATATTCAAAATATGTAATCATTCTACACTTGGTGAATTTGGATATATTTATGAATTGTCCTTGATTATAATGTTTTATTCTAATCTATGACAGGTCAGTCAACAGTTTTCAATTTGAATACAAGCGCACAAACTATTGTGTGCAGAGAAGTAACAAAACCTGTTAACTGTTAACTCACTTAATATACAAATACATGGTTTCTAAAACGCATTGATTTTGAACGACACTAAAAACAAGTTAACTGACAAACAGTGATTGCATTGAAACCCAATGTCAACGAATGAATGCCTGAGTTCTGCAGTTAAGCCGTTGATTGTCGAGTCGTTCCGTCGCAGCAAACAATACAAAGCAATGCATCCAATGATAAGATTGTAAACAAAACATCTGTTTATTAATGCTTTTAATTATAATTAAATCAATTGTTTATTAAATTAATTAATAATTGATTGAAATGTTAACAAAAACACATAATTTTAAATCAGTTTTCAGTTTAATCTCAAATATATTTACGGCAAAAATGAAGTGATATTTCAATGCATTTACAAATCAATTGTTAATTTGTTTTTTCATTTAAGTTTTAATTGCATTTAAAACTCAATTAATGTCTCAATTGATTGACATTTCAATCACTTTTTGATTGTGTTTTCAATTCAGTGCTAATAATGAGTGAATTAGTAATCAATAAAAAGTCGCCGAAAAAGCGGCCGAAGAGTCAAACGTTGAAATCAATGGCCAAACAAGAAGTGGAAGAAGACTTCGTTGGAGACAATGTTGTGGTGAAGGATAACAACACCACTATTGGTGTCAACAATGGACTCAACAGTACTTCCGGTGTGAATATCAATGGCTTTAACATCGATACCAATACTATCATAATTCCCCACAACTTCTTCGGTAATACTGGCCATCGTTTGAATCACTCTTTATGTCCAACCCTTTTATTAGATTTCACTCTTTGTCTAACATTTGGTTTTTTCATCCATTGTTTGACTAATTGTTTCATTGATTGAAGTCTTGAATCAGTTTTTAATTAAATTTAGTTTTGTTAATGATTTTCATCTCTTAATAGACTCTTCATATCAGTTGTCGTCGCAATCAACGGTGAGACCACTGATCGTGAAGTTCGGGCCAATGCTGGACACAAATCGCGGCGAAAACAAGAATAAGATAACAATTATAAATCCAAAACCCATTGAAGAAAATGAGAGACAATTGTCTAAAAGTGAGGCAACGATTGACTCAAAGGTTTTGATGAAAAAGATTAAAATAGAGAAACAGCTGAGAGTGAGAGCACCGGTAGATGAACAGCAAAATGACAGTCATTCCAATGGCAATACACTATCGATGATAAAAGTGCCGATTCATCGCTTCGGACACAAAAGTATTAAATATTTGAATAAAAAGACACAAAACATGACAAAAGAGTTGAGAAGAGAAGGGAAGACAACGACTAAAGAGTTCTTCCAATCAATGGATTGTTTGTGTATTGAATGCAAGACATTGTTTGCTTCAAAGCAAGTACTCAATGAACATATACTTAGCGAGCATTCGGTGTCCACTCCTAAACAGCTACCAATTGTGTCGTCCGAATCTCCGGCCCATCCGTCGAGTGCACAGACATTTCGGTGTCAATGGCATGACTGCACACTTGAGTTTGAGTCTATGGAAGCATTTAGACAACACGTGGACTCACATATACACCAAGTGGTGAGAGTCGGGTCACCCATACATACCATTGAAGTGGAGACACAACTGGACGATGAGATTGACCTCAAAGACCAGCCCTTAATAAGTGATATAACAATAAGTGATGACATTTTGGATAATTCAGTGAAAACTAATCGCAAAAATAGAGGCAATAAGGGGTCGGAAATGGACTTATTTTCGATTAACCAAAATCCACGCAACTATTGCTGTCCTGTGGAGGACTGCGGCGCAGCCTATACTAAGTCCAGTCATCTGACCGCTCACTTGCGACGACACACAGGTATGTCATCCAAAGATTAGCTATAAATTATTGAGAAAATACCCCTTAATCTGAACACAGGTGAGAAGCCCTACATATGCACCTGGCCTTCATGTGACTGGAGGTTCTCAAGGTATGGATCCATACTTTATATCCAAACCCTATACTAAAAGTATAACCAAAGGCACCAAATATTGAGTGAATTCCTAACTTAACGTCAATTATATGATTGAATAATGTTTTCAATAAATTCGTGCAAAAAATAATTTAAAAGAAATTAGTTTTGACTTAAAATTGAATTTTTTATTGACTTTTGGATTCACTTTAATGTTTCAGATCTGACGAACTGTCACGTCATAGGCGTTCCCATACGGGAGAGAAGACACACATCTGTCCCTTCTGTCAGAAAGGCTTTTCCCGTTCCGATCACTTAAGTAAACACTTTCGGGTTCACAAACAGGAACTGCCGGACGGGTTGGATGTGAAGCACTTAATCAAAAACGCGAGGAAAACAAAGAATCGCTTTTAAATAGTATTCGTATGAAAAACACAGAAATTATTTTTAAGACTTTGTTTTTGTGTTGTTTTTGTCAATCATTTGAACCAATTCTGCGATTATTTAAAAGTTTTTCTCTTTTTTTAATATAAATTATTATTTTTTAAGTGAAATGACATTTCATTTGCAGTTATTTTTTATATATTTTTTTTATTTCAAATTCAAATCGACTCTAATTTTACTCAAAATAAATGTGAAAATTGTTTGAAATCTATGAATAATTTGAATGAATTTTTCCAATTCTTTTCAATTTTCTGATCACAAGTTAAGACTGTTTTCTCATTCAATGATATCCTAATTATGGCTGCAATTGACAGCTATTTAGATGAGAGCACAAGTAGTGAATGTGGTTTTGATCGATAGGTTTGGGCTCTATCTCTAAACAGCTTATAATTTTGACACAAAAAAAGAAACTACAAATCAATTGCTTATTATTTTTGACACTAAATCCTATAATAAATACTTTTATTTGAAATAATTGAACAAAAATTTGATTGAAATTTCAATTCTCTTTAGTGTTTATAAAAAAAACTTCAATTCTTGAGCCGAAAGTGAAAACACATGACAAAGAAATTCAAATTATTTTCTTTAGTCTTGAGATTAAATGTTATAAAAATTGTTAAACGTTTGAAAGAATAGTTCAAAGTTTTTCAACCCTTTGTTCAAAAAAGTAGACTAAAGAAAGAAAGTAAGTATTGATTGGACAGGTATTCTCTGTCAATTGAGACGGTATTACTCTGTGATGTAATGATACAAACAGACCCTGTGGTGTGTGAGAGCGAAGGAGAGGGTTTATAAGCGAAGCGAACAAAGAGATGCCTTTTGGGTTATAAACCTCAAGACATCATTCATTCGGTGCTCTTCTGTATAATTATGTTTTGAAAAACTGGTTATAAATTATACTATTCTTGAAACTCTTGAACAGAAGAAAACTTCTTCAGAAATATCTATTAAACCATTGATTTGATTGCAATTCAAAAATAGGGTTATATTAAGAAGTGTTTCATTTATATAGTGTTTCATTCAATCAATGTTACAAACTCTGAGCCTTTCCTCTCAATAGTATTGATAATTAAAAGGAAAACTTTTTGAGTGAAAGTTTTGCGAAAGAGTTTTGCAGTGAAAATGAAATCAATATTTTTGTCACTTATTATAGTTTTTATAACTTTTATGCAAATAATTTGCACTAAAAATGAAACTATTGTTCAAAAAAGTCCAGAAATACTCTTCTGTAATGCGAACCGAGAAATACGTATCGTTTCCCTAAACGAGAGCTTATTTTCATCCAAACCTAAGGTCTATAAGAGACAGACCCGAACGCTGTCCCGAAGAAGACGTCCGAAGCCCAGAGCTCTTGAAAACTCTGTCAACGGCTGTAATAATGACATCGATTATGACTTTAATGATAATTATCTCATTTGGAGTAATATTAGTTCAATAATTATCGCTCCGTTGGACAGGAAGTCAAAGAACGCTCTAAACATTAACTCAAAGAAAGTGCTTTTGAAGACCAATGAAGTGCAGAGACTATCACTCGATTGGATCCATGACTTACTTTATTACATAGAAAGCGGAGAATTGAAAGTAATTAACGTTAAAAATCAAAAACTGAAAACTATTGGCGATAATCAACACTCAAATGGCGATTACAAAGCGATGGATGTTGTGGTCAACCCTATTGAGTCGTTTATAGCATGGCTTCGTTGGGATCGGAGGTCTTTCACCTACAAAGTGATGAAAGCGGAGCAAAACGGAGACAATCCTAAGGTTTTTGTCAATTATTTAATTTGATTTCAGTTTAAACACTATTTTTCACAATTATTTCACAACTATTGAATGGACTTTGAGTTCAAACACTTATTCAAATAAAATATACTTCAAATAATTGCTTATAATTTAGTGCACAAGAGATCGATGACTGAGATTAACGTTTCCCTCATACCTAACCCATACACGATATTATCCATCATTGATATACTCCATAATTGCTACCATTCCTAACATAACATTACTTTAATACCCAATTAGTGTCAAACATAATAACAGCCATTCCTTCACTCTTTTACTATTTATTTTGATTTTCCCCTCAATTTGAAAATTATTTAAAATATTAAACAAATTATTAATAATTTTATTATTAATTCAGATTTTAGTCGATTTGGGATTCTATGGGACTGACGCCCAGGGATTAGCGCCGTGTTGTCTAAGCATTGATTACGAGAGTAAAAGACTGTATTTTGTTGATAACAAAATGCAAACTCTTGAGTCAGTGCTCTTTGACGGCACTAAGAGGTCAACTCATTTACATACAGCGCTATTCGCACGGACCAGTAGTATTGATATTTACGGCGATTACGTGTTTTGGTCTAATAGAGGCCAAAGTTCAATATACAGTGCCAACAAATACGGCAAAAGTGCAAATATTAAAGCTATCCTCAGATCTGAGCACAATATCGATAGCATCCGAATATTGCATTCATCTAAACAGCCACTGCTTGATGACAGGTGCCGATCAGCCAAATGCACAAACCTTTGCATACCATTAGCCAACGACCAACACATCTGTGTTTGCGATAATGAAAGCAAAAGACAGAATAAAAACATTTGTAATGAAAGCGTAAGTCATTTAAAAATGTTATTATTTTACATCTCTTTTAAGGGTTTTCTTATTTTATAGCACTTTATTGCCAGTAATTTAATGATTAATAGTAAAGACAAAAAAGTAGAGGAAATCCATGCTTTGAAAGTGAATGAGATTCAGGTGACCGAGAATTTCTCCAAAACCTATCCGTTATATGTGTTTAAGTGTGAAACAAATTTTAACAAAAAGTCTAACGATTCGTTCAAAATTGATTGGTTTACTAGTGATGACCGACGACTTGTCGGTAAGCATTGAATCGCTTTTATTTTGGTTTATATTTTAATCAATTAATTGATCTTTGATTTGGTTTTAAAGATAAACTAAAAAAGAGTCCTTTGGCTAAGAATATCACTAAAAATGCGAATTCAGTGGAAATGATAGTCAGTTATCCGTATATTAAACTGTTGGACAAATTCAAGTGCAAAGCATCGGTAGGAGACAAGACATACGAAGAACTTTACAAAGTAGTTGTCCGTCAATTGCCACCCAATCCTAAGATCTTGAGTCATAGTCTTAGTTTCGGTATTAAACAGAAAATACTTTTTTCAAAACTTATAACAATTTTTTCTCTTTATATGCATTGATAGCAAATTTAGGGAAAGTCTATATAACCCTTCAAATAGAGAACCCGACGGTTGAGCCACCCGTTGATAAATATAGGATAGCCTACAGAGGAATATTCAATTACTATCAACAGGAATATTGGCTCGACTTTAATGCCCGTAAGTATTCAGGGTTTAAATGTTTGCAATTCTTGTTTCGATTGTTTAATGACTTATAAATTGAAATATTTTTCTTATTGTTTCTGAAGTGTCAGTCAATCCTAACGATAAAAACACAGTATATGTCATCAAACTCGACGTCGATTACACCACACAGGACTTAATGGCATTCAAACTCTATGCACACAACGACGTTGGCTGGTCTTACCCTGTGTTCAACTAAAGACTACCAATCCTTTCATTTCTTTTTATTTATTGTAAATTATTTATCAACCAATTCATCATTCAATAGACGTTTGAACTCTTAATTCAATCAATTTTTTATCTCAATTAACATAAAGTCTGATTCAATGAAAAGTTGTATTTTTGGGTATGTTTTCAATAATTAATTCAAAACATAATAAAAAGTTTAAACTATTTTTGAAATCAATCAATAAATCTCTAAATCTGACTCAAAATCTCAGTTGAAATTTGTTTTAACAGACATCTAATGATTGATTCATTGATTCTTGAATTCAATTAATATTTAAATTTAGTTTTCAATAACTTTTGAAACGTTGAGTGAAAAGTGTATATTCACTGAACAGTCGCAGACATCAACTGAAATGAAGTTTAACTACTGTTTACAACTACTTTATGAGTGATTAGTATTGAAATTCAATTAAATATTTGTTTTTAAATGAATTGAAAACTCATTTATATCTGAATCCAAGGGCGCGAACATCACGTTTGGGTCCAAAAACTGAAAACTACTTTTATATACATTTAGTTTCACTTCAGTTGACGTAAAATCACCAAAAATTCTGAAATCAAATAAAATTTATTTCAATTTATATTGACTTTTATGAAAATATTAGATTCAATACCCGTTCCTCTCGAGTGTATATAACCAATCAATTGATTAAGAAATGACTGAAGTATTGCCCAAAGGAATGATTCAAACAGGTCTGTTAACATCAAATATCTATACTGTACTGTATATACTGTAGACTTCTAATGAATAATTTATACCTTGTTTTGCATAACTTTCCCCTCATTTTTGAACATTAAATTTAATTTCAAACGAAATAATGATTCAAAATTTGTTTGTATATGCGATTAGTTTGTGGGCCCATAACCCCCGACCAATTGGGTTCAACACTCTGTCACGAGCACCTGTATCATTTGGCCACTCCTCGACCGTTCAATCCACGCGCACCTAATTCAAGGTATGATCACCTGAATAATGGGTCGATACGTGCGGAAAACCTTTGGTGGACAACATTCCATCCCTATTCACACGAGGATAACCTAAACTTCAAGGACAGGGAGGTTTCGGATATAATTACAGATGAGATGACATTTTTGAAGCAAAACGGATGCAATAGTTTAGTAGAAGTGACCACTTTTGGCAAAAACCTAGAAGTGCTAAAAGAGATGTCAACTAAATCGGGTGTCAATATCATAGCCGGCGCCGGCTTTTACATTGAAAAAGCCTTTCCCCCAAATGTCATCCAATACACAACTGAGCAGATCTACGATGACATCAAATCAGATCTACTGATTGGTGTCAATGGTATCAAATGTGGTGTTATTGGGGAGATAGGGTCGGACTGGCCGATTAGCCCTTTTGAAAAGCGTGTACTTATTGCCTCAGCACAGGTGCAAAATGAGTTGAGTGTTCCCGCAATATTGCATCCTGGTCGTCACTCTGATGCACCCAAAGAAGTTATGCGAATATTTCTAGAGGCCGGAGGAAAGGCTGATAAGACTGTTATGTCTCACTTAGAGAGTAAGAGCTCGAGGAAAGGGTTAATGTTTTTCTAATGATTTCAAAACTCAGGAACACTTTTAATCGACGAACAATTGCTTGAATTTGCAAAAAGCGGTGTCTTTTGTGAATTTGATTTGTTTGGGGTCGAGTGCTCTTACTATGAAATCAATGACACTTTCGATATGCCTAACGATAGCACTCGTATCCGACAATTGAAACTCTTAATAGACGAAGGATTTGGGGAATGGATCACAATATCTCATGACATACACACCAAACATAGACTCGTATTAATGATTGAATTAATTAAACATTTATTTGAATCTAATTTTGATGTCAATCGCAGATGAGATACGGAGGACACGGCTTCTCACACATCCATCTCAACGTTTTGCCACAAATGAAGAGAAGGGGTTATAGTCAACAAAACATCACTGATATTATGGTCAATAACCCTAAGAGATGGCTAACTCTGTGACAAAACTACCCCTAAGTATGCAATAAATGAGTTAAACAACTATTTTTATGACTCTTTTTTTAAAAGACTTTGATTTTTGTGATTAAAAGATAATATAAATTCAATAAAATGTCAAAAACAGACATCAATTGAAAGTCAATAGACTTTTAGTCATTGAACGACAAAAAGTGATTCAATTTTTACAATTGTTTTATTGAATCAAAACTGATATTGAATTCAACGGAAGGGAAGTCTGAAACGGAAATTAACTTTCAATTAATATTTAAAAACAAATAACAGACAGAACTCATAGAAACCCTTCACTACTGAGCCCTAAATACAGTAATTTTTGAGCTCTACTCCCGATATCGTTATCAAAATCTTAATTCTTGATAAGAAGTAATGGTTTTTATTGTATACACTCTCTCACTCTCTGTCAACAAGTGCTACAATTTGTGTCACTTAGCACTCAATGCATATATTAATACATATTTTATTTAATAAAATCCATTGAATAGCTTCGAAGGTCTTTAGGATTACTTAATCGAGAGTTTTATTGAAGAATAAAATAAAAGTATTTATTATTTATTACTTCAATGTAATCTACATTTCCTAATATAACACACATTGATATACCAGTCCTTCATTGAGTGATAACTCAAATTTCACTTTTATTTTGTATTGTTGTGTAAAGAGAGAGAAAAAAATGAAAATTAATTTTTGAATAATTATGACAAAAGTTATGATTGAAAATGATTTTTGTTTTGTTTATACTGTATTTGACTTTAATTTTCGTCAATAGTATTGATATATTCAATGAAACAAAACTTGTGTTCAATGTCTACCACAAAGATATTCATGTCATTAGTCTCCGAGAATTGAGTTCTCATTCAAATGGTATTAAATATAATGAAATAGATTTGTTGTCCAATACATCGGGTATTAAGTCATATATCGGACAAATTGACTACAGTTTAGCCTCAAATCTACTGATCTGGAGATCAATTGAACCACAAAATGGTTTTTATGCCTTTCCTCTCAATAAGAGGTGAGTCTTATTCAGTGATTCTGCAAATTCTTTAAACAAATATTTTGTTTTAATGATTAAGTGCTGAAAATCTTTTGGGAATAAAAGACAAGACATTGATATTAAAATTAAATAAATCTTTGTCCACAAAACTATCACTCGATTGGATCCATAATTTGGTTTATTATAATCTAAACAATAAGATAATTGTATTTAATTTGTCTGAGCCTTCATTTGGCTATATTGTGGTCAGGGATAAGACATTTGACTCAATCCTTGACTTATCTGTCAATCCATTGGATTCACTGCTCTTTTGGAGCGTTTCCGACAACAGTTACAGCAGAAGAGGAAGAATAATGAGATCATCTGCTGATGGCTTGAATCAAATGGTGTTAATAGAGAGTGATCTCAGAGAGCCTATAGCTCTGACCATAGATCTGTTGATGAGACGGGTCTTTTGGATCGATAGACTTTCCTTCAAATTTGGTTCAATTGATTTTGAGGGAAAGGGTCTAAAAATCCTTTTAGAGTCTAAAGAATTGTTTACTTTATCTTATTATCTGACAGTCTTTGGTGAAGATATCTATTGGTCTAACTATTATCACAGTTCAGTCCTAAAGACCAATAAATACGGTCTCAACGGAACTCAAATCAATTATCTAATCAGAGCTGACATCGGGGCTGAGGTTGAGGCCATCAAAATCATTGATCCCAGTCTTCAACCCAAGTCTATCAACCGATGCTATCGGTCTAAGTGTTCACATCTATGTCTACCCGTCAATGAAGACCAATACCGATGTGTTTGTCCGCAACTGATATTCAATAATACTCTTAATATAATTGCAAACAAATGCAGAGAATCTGTGAGTAATTTAATCTAAGGTTATCTCAAAATATCATTTAATTGCTGAACGACTGACAGAAGTCTATGTTTGAAGTGTGAAAAAACTTTTTGATTACTTATTATCTAAAATGAGTCACAAATTAAATGAATGATAATTTCATTTTGCAGATCAACTCAATTGAAAAATCAATATTCAATTCATTGCTGACAACAACTACTGAACAAAATTCATTGACATTTGATTCAGTGGTCGACTTCTCGGAGACATATATTGAGTTTACAAATCAATTTCAAACTGAACTCAATCTAAACACTGAAAGTCATAATTTAGGCGACAATAAGACAAACACATCATGTGTTGGAAACTCAGCCAAAAAGACACTTTATATCAAAAACTACAAAACATCTAATGTTTTATATATTGTACTCATAATCTCATTGACACTTAACTTCACATTACTTTTTGCATTCATTTTTCATTTATATCTATTGAGGAAAAGGTAAGGAATTTTAGCACTTTTTGCGACAAAGTTTTCATTAATTAAAAATTCAATTTCAATCCAGAAAACTAAATGAGAGAATAAGGGCTGAAACAAGTTTAGCACAATTTAAGCCTGTTGAGTTTGAAATGGTTAACAGTGAAACTTATCATTTAATTAATTCAAATCCTCTCATCTCTAATGAATCCTATTTTTTGAGAATTGATTCAACGAGTGATACGTTGGGGCGCAAGAGGTTTGACACTTAAGACCACTAAAAAACGGTTCATTAATATTAGACATTTTTCTCAACAAATTAATTGAAATTTTATTTTAATCTCAATTTCAGTAGACTTTTGTTTATCTATTTATTTAACGATTATTTCATTTATTTATTTATTTTATAGAAAAATTAGATTTTAATTAATTTTAATATAAATTTATTGAACATTTTGTGTCAAATCAATGATTGAATGAAAATAACTATTTCTGAGAATTAAAATGTTTTGAAAATACAACTGAATAACTGTTTTTTATCATTATTTAAATATATTCACAAAATAGCCCTGAATTCTGGTGAAGACGATAATTGAATTAATTTCAATATTGGCTTCAATTTAGACTTCAATTGTGATAACATTTGTACTAAAATCGTATGAATTTTTCAGATAAAAGATTTTCTTATAATTTTAGACTTAGTTTTGATTTCATTTCCGTTTTGTGATAAACACTATATTATTGGCAATAATTTTTGACTTAATTGGCGGTCAATTAGTTGTTATTCAGTAGTCATACCATAAAAATACAATTCAATAGGAAATGGGTGTAATTGTAAGCCAGTCTAAGCCTCAGAATAAGAGTCTTGAAAATTATCACAAATAATACTTCAAATATTAATAATAAATATAAAAATGATTTTCACAAAAGTATTCAACAATTTTTCGGTGTTTTCTTCAATAATGCAAATAATTTTTATAACAAATGTTTCAAAAGTTTTTGCTGAAGATATGCACAAAAACTCTTTAGATTCAGGCGATTATTATTTTGATGATTACATTGCAAATGAGTGAGTATTGAATAGTTAATTAAATTTATAACCCCTGATAATAATCACCCTTTCAATTGACAGTGAAATAACAGTATTATATTCAACTCATTATCAAATAATTGAAACATATTTGGGTGAAAACTATACACAAATCAGCGAAAGAGTAATTAAGAGTGAAATGACTGATCCGACAGAAGTTTATTATAATCTAAATTCAAATTACATTATATATGAAATGATCGGCAGTTTATATATCCATCCCCTCAACCAAAATGTGGATAACATTATCGGATTAACTGATGAGCAGAAACTGCCGAAGAGTCTTAAGGCAAACACAAAGTTATCCATTGATTGGATTCATGACCTCTTCTATTGGATGAAAGATCGCAACCAGATTCTGGTGGCAAACATTGAAAGACTGGACAAACCTATTGTGTTTGCAAACAAATTGTATGATTATATGACTTATATGGCACTCAATCCGATCCAATCGTTTGTCATTTGGATTGAGTTTGACTCTGAAGCCAATGAATATATTTTATTCAAATCATTTCAAGACGGGTCAGTCAGACAACACATCCATATATTCAATAAACACATCAAACGTCTTGAAATGGACTTCAAATTCAAACTAATTTACTGTTTGTCTGCTTTTGATTTAACGTCAATCAAATACGACGGCACCGATAGGCAGGTTGTGATACCGGAAGCGCATTCAATATATATGTTTGAAGTATTAAATCAAATGATTTATTGGATTGAAAACAATAGCAATCAGTTATTCAGAGCTAATTTGACTCACTTTGAGACAACTCAAGAGGTTTTGTCACTAAACCATACCATCAATAGATTCAAAATTATTAACTATTGGCGACAACCCAGTGCTGTCAACAGATGTTTAGATAAGAACTGTTCCCATATCTGTCTGCCCGTCGACTCTGAACACTACCGGTGTGTTTGTTATCTTCAGAGTAAATGTGATGACAATGAAGAACTACAAATGAGTCACAATCAGAGCTCAACTATAGAGCCCCTGGATCTCAATGAAAGTCATTTCACAGAAATGAGTAATTCGTTGCCAATCAGTGGTTCTTCTAATAGAGAGCCGAAGACCTTAAAAGAAAATTCCTCTGAAGAGAGACTCAATGATAATAGCAATGAATCGATGAGTACTTCACAAACATTAGTCTTAAATACAAATAATTTGAGTTTTATTATAAATACAACTGAAGAAGGAGTGGAAGGAATGGAAGGAAAGACAGATTTTGATAAAATTCATTACAATTTAAGAGATGATAAACAAAAACAAACCGAAAGTCTAGACAAACACAACTCAGACAAGGAATTGATGTCTAATTCAACACTTAATACAACTTCAGAGAAGAAAAATGTTTCAGAGATTGAATCAAATGATATATTCTTCGGTCAACTCAAGGAATATAACTATCAATACATTCCAAAAGTTTTAATCAAACCCCTTATGTACGGCTCAGGTATTCTTGTGGTTGGTTTAATAATTGGCACAATTCTGTCGTCAATCGCAATCAGAATATATTCAAAACAAAACTGGTATTTATTCTCACATTTTATTAATGAAAAACATTTATTGATTGAAATTTTGTTTTTTATTTTGACTCAAAAATTAGTTCAAACACTTATAGCACAACAAATACACCAACAAATAGATGGGATTCAGTGTCTTATAAAAAGACGGAACAAAACATCTATTTCGGGGCCAAATATAAGATCAAAGATGAAAGCGATTTCTGAAATATCATTACCTATTTTATCAACAAATTTATTGTAAGTTCAGAGAAATTGTCTGTTGTTTTGAAAGGAGTTATCAATATCTGAATAAATATTTTTATCGTTTCTCTAATCTACGAAACAAAGAGGAAGTGATTGAAATGTTTTGTCTAAAATCTCACTGTTTGTCATCAAGTGATTCAAAAATACTATTTATTATCAAAACAAGTAATAAAAGACTTTCAAACAATTATTTTAATCTGAATTTGTTTTTAATGACAAATATTTCAAATACACTCAAAGATGACTAAAATTATGTTTAAATTATTATGTTTTGTAATGTTTTCACTCATTTTTGTGAATCAGATCTTCTCTGGTATTGTAATGAAAATATATTTACGATAACTGAACTCAATATCAATTTATTATTTAGATCTTCCCTGCAATGGCTATACTTATGTTAAGGACGAGAGTAACTGTAGTTGGTTTTATAGGTGCGATATAACCGGCCGATCAGAGCACTTGGAGTGCTATCCGGGTCTTCTATTCAATGAACTGATCAATGACTGTGACCTTCCATACAATGTCCCGGAATGTGCAGAATATCCCTTCTTCTGTCAACTCTTCTCATTGTGTTGGCCTTCAGTTGTAAATAAAATAATCAATAATTCATTGCTTAACACAAATACCTCTGAATTTGCATAACGTTTTGCATTAAAATAATTTGTGTTTTATTTATTGAAATGTATTTACAAATTAAAATTTCACTAAATATATGTTGAAATGTAAAAGTAAGTGAAATTTTAATCAACTATTCGTTAAACCAAATGATATATTCATTAATTAAACTAAAGTTAAGATTACCTGAAATTCTCATAAATATTAAACTCAGGATTTGATCATTACGTTTGAAGTATTTTATTTAAAACCTTTGATAAGATTTGCAATAATTACTAAATATTTTGATTAAATCAAAGTAAATACAAATGTTATTGATTTATTTGACCTTTCTTATTGGGAAATATTTGTCAATTTTTATTTAATAAAATATTTGAATATTTTTACTAAAAATATACACATTTTTGTTGATTTGTGTTTAAATAAAATTGATTTTTAAAATAATTTGTTAAAAATTAATAAATATTCACAAAAATTAAAAATAATTTAAATCCATAACTGAAGGATATTTTAAACATAAAATAAATTATTATTTGTAAATACTTTGAGTTAACATTGTTTAGATTTATTATGAACTCATAATCCAAATAAAAAATATATAAAGTGTATCAAAATTGTTGCAATAATTCAATAAATGCGAAAAAAATGGATTAAAAATTGTTATCAGTTTCTGAATCTAAATGTGAATGAAATGTATATTTTTTACATATATTTAAGCGATTTATCGATAAATAATTAATGCAATGCATAGCAACTGAAAACCGAAGAAATGTTCACAGATTTTGGTTTCAACTTGTTATCCTTGAGATAATTTATTTAATGAATAATTAAAAGTAATATTTTTTATAAATAAATTTTGAGAAATTGATAGTAAACTTGAAATTCTCTATCGATGTCTGCATTTTCACCCTTACCTTGAGTTTTATTTTTTCGTTTAATGGGAATAAAAGATTAATTTTTGTGTTAAAAATCCTATTTTAAAAGCAATAAAATATTTTTGCAAAACATTTAAAGGTTTTTATTTAAAATGTTTTGAACCTCTCGTTTGAAAATGTTTTACAACTTTTGCTTTTCTCGCAACGAAATCAAAATTGATTTTTAAATTCATACCGAGTGTTGAATACATACTGTAATTTTGAGATTAGATTTTTTTGAAACTAATTTATTACAAAAGTTTATGAAGTTTTTCTTCATTTTCATTGATTTTGATCTAAAATTTGATTGCATTGAAAAGAAGTCATCATTTTTCAGACTGTTTTCAGTAAAACCTCAGTTTTTATACTGGTTTAGGATTTAGTGCCAGAATTTTGTTGAATGAAAAATAATATAATAATTATTATTATTTAAAATACAATCTCTTGACTCAAGTGTAAGTACTATTACCAATAATAATTGAATTATAAACAGGGACATAAAGGGGCTAAAATTTTGATAATTATAATTAAGTAATTATAACAAAAATTTCACTCAATTTATGAATTAATTAAATTCAAACTCACTTTTCATGTTTTTCTATACCTTTTAAACACATATTTCTAGTATAAAGACTAATTGTCTGTTGTTCTGAATACACGAGTGATTTTGATTCCTTGCCCTAACTGAACCTGGCTATTTTTTGTTTGTTGTGAAATATCAATGTTTGGACAAAATGATAGGAAATTTAATCCAAACCCAGACCTCTATTGTTCGTTCAGTGGGGCTCTGAATTGATTTATAATTTTGATTAATAACTATCAAAGTCCTACTGAATAGACAACAGACGGTTGTATTTCAGCTTTAATTGTGATTATTGTAAGTATTTTTCAATTATTATTATTATTTTCACTTTTATTTCAATATTTTTTCATTTATTAAAAATTTCGGAAAATATTAAAATCTAAACTAAATATATGTTTTAATGATTAAAATTCAAAAATAAAATATTTAATATGAGTTTTATTTTATTATATTTTAAGTTATTTTTAATATAAATATGTTTTTCAGAAATGTTAATAAATGTTAATAAATATAAAGGTTTTGAATACACGTTAAAAATAATTCATTTATGAAATGATCTCATGGTTTGTGTGTAAAAATAATGTCAAATAGGTTTCAATTGTTTTTAAGACTAAATGAGAAAATATTAATGAATTGAATAATTTTTTCAGACTTTTATTAATGTTATATTTATTTTACTATTGATTTTTGGTCATAATATTTGAGTGCAATTACAGTGTATTATGAAATAAATCATTTCATAATTTTCATGTCATTTGTTATACAAAACACTAATTAAAGAAAAATATTTCTTTGAATGTAAAACAAGATATTAAACCAAATGTTAGATAAAAATATGTTATTCAGGAATAAATATATGCTTTTAATTGCATATATTTATAATATAAATAATTGAGTAAATGTTTAAAGGAAATGAAATCAAGAGGAAAGTATGAAAGGATATTTTGATTTGCACTACAAGTTCAATAACATTAACATTAAATTTGTTAATTTGCTAAAAATATTATTTAATAATTTATTGATTAAAAAATGTCTGAAATTAAAACAAATTTTATTGAATTTATTTCTAAAAGAAGTATTGAATTGAGAAATCGATTCAATAATACAAACCAAAGGAAAAGAAAATTATATTTAGTTTTTTTGATCACATTTTTAGTAGTTTTGACTCTAGTTATAGTGTTTTTCAGTTGTTTTGATACAAAACATAAAAAGAGTTTTGATTTATTCAATGATGAGTGTCTTAAAGCACACAATGATTACCGTATTCTTCATGGCGTAAAACCATTGATATTAGACTCAGAGGTGAGTAAATTGTTAATATTTTTCAGTTTTTAAAATGATTCTGTTTATTTCAAAAGTTGATTAAAGTGGCCAAAGAAAGGGCTGACTATTTAGTATTAACCGATATCTTTGAACACCCGAAGAGTAAATTTAATTTTGGAGAAAACCTTCACTACATTATGCCTTCTGTGAAAAAGTATCAGTGCACTAAAGTAGTTAAACCTTGGTACGATGAAATTGTGGATTATAATTGGTTTGATTGGAGTAAATCCAAGGGAAAGATCGGACACTTCACACAAGTGGTATGGAAGGCATCGCAGAGATTAGGCTGTTCTCAGGCATACAGTGCTAATAGTCTGAGACTATACACGGTTTGCAATTACAGTCCTCCAGGAAATTATGTCAATCGATATAATGATAATGTTTTGAAGCCATTGAGTCATAAAACTTAATATAATTTTCATAATCAACTGATATTTTATTTTTAGTCTCATATAAGAGAAAACATACAATCATTTCATGCAATTAAACGAAACAACAATTTTATTGTCATTTATTTGAGAATCTCTTTCATCAAAAATATTTCGTAATTTTCTGAGCAATTAATTGAAAATATCTTTTTGTTTATCTCTTTTTCACTTTGAATTTGATCTCATGATTGGCGACGATTAGGAAATTGCAAATCAAATCCATTTTGCCATCGCTTTCATCAACAGATAGTTCAAAGTTTTGTATAACAGATATGATAGCCATTTGTAGATTTAATATTGCAAACCGTTTTCCGGCGCACATCCGGTTCCCAAACCCGAAGGGGAGTATTGAAAATGAGTGAAAATCATTCCTAGCCTTTCCTATCCAGCGCTCAGGTATGAAGGCTTTTGGGTTTGAGAAATACTTATCTGACAAACAGGTTGTCATAAAATTGGCAAAAATAAGAGTTCCTTTGAATTGAAAATTAATTTTCAAAATAAAATAAATTACTTTTGAATTCAATTTCAAATACCTTTCTGTATGTGATATCCAGAGAGCATAACATCGTTGGGAAGTACTCGTATAATACCCGGAATGGTTGACGTGAGTCTAAAACTCTCTTTAATACAGGCCCTAAGGTATGGCATTTGAGACAATCTTTCATCAGTTATGCCATTCTCTCCATTCATCACATCATTGATCTCTTGAGACAGCTTTTGTTGAATAATAGGATTGTTTGCCAAATGATAGCAAATAAAGTTAAGAGCATTTGAAACCGTGAAGAGTCCGCCGATAATGAAGTCCATTAGAGTTACTTTGATTTCATTAATTGAAAAAGTATTCAATTTAAACAATTCATTCATTAGACTATAAGCACCGGTATTTTGATTGAGTGCCGAATCGACATATTTTGAGAGAGTGTTATAAATACTGTTTTCAGACTTTTCCAACTTTTTATAGGATTTTGTTTTGAAATATTTCCACAGTTTTGTTGAATAAAACAATTGTTGGTATGAATTGAATAAGTCTTTTGTGGCTTCAGTTAAGACTAAGCCATCAGAAGTAAGTGAAGAGTCACTACTCAGGCATCCGAGTCTTGTGTCTAAACACCAGGAGGTGATTGACTCCAACACAAAGTTATAGGAAATATCCCTAAAGTCTTGAATGACTTCATCATTATTTTCAATAACTATTTGTTTACGAAAATATTGAACAAAATCTTTAGATATTTGATCCAAATTTGGTATAAAATGTTTAATGACATCCATACTCATGAGTGCCGGCGCTAAGAGTTGTCTTTTCTCATACCATTCAATGCCATTCAAGTTCGCGATACCGACTGAACTGTATTTATGTTTGTTTTCATTTCTAAATTGTATGACAAACTCATTGGTGGGACGTATCGGACATTTGCCCTGAAATCTGAACATTGTTTCGATGTCTTTGGGATCAGAGATATAAACAATAACTTTATTTCTTTGGTATTCCTCTTTGAATATCGGACCGTATTTTTCAAATTTTTCAAACAACACTTCATGTATTTTGTGGATATCATATGAGCCAATGTATCGCCAATACTGCCAACCCGTTCCCACGAAGGGCAGAGAAGGTTTAGGACCAGGAATGTCCTTCACTGTCAACACTTTACCTGTTCGTTGAGTTTCTTTGCTCTCATTTATGTGTTTTTTAATAAAATGTTTTAATAATACTGTTTTTTGTTTTGAAAGTGTTTTGAGGTTTATATTAAATCCAAACTTAAAAAACGGCATATTTTTTATTTTAAGTCAACGATTGTCTAAAGAAATGATAAAATTGTTGTCATTTTAAAGAGATTAATGATATTTTGCTAATTAAATGAAAGATTGTTTGAAAACAATAATGACAGCACAGTATTAGACACCTGTATATAACACCAACTAATAAACACTTGAGATACAAATGTTTAGCACTTAGTGTTGTGAACACAGAATAATGTGATTCTTTGAGAGAATTATCGATTGAGTCTTCTGAGGGTTAAGTGCAGTCATTAAATGGCTTTTAAATGTGAAGTGATTTTTCACAAACGAAATAGTATTCAGTAATGGATTTAAAGTGAACTAAATGTAAGGATTTGACAAATATTTTAATATTTTTAAATTAAATAAAATATATATTCAATTATCACTAAAAGTATTTAAAAATCGAAAGAAAAATATTTCAAATTTTAATTAAAAATATTTTAAAAAGTGAAATATTTGTTAACATTTATTCAAAATATCATCAACTTTTCAAATATGTGCTTAAATTGAAGTTATTTATCTGAAGTATAAAAGACTTTGATTTTAAGATTCATTGATAGCACTCATTCATCAATTCATTACAAATATATATTTGTAAATCTCTGTCACATAATATAACTTTTAATTTAAACTAATATTTATATTTTAATGACTAAATTGAATTACAACTTAATTGAATCAGGTGAATTTTAATTTAAACAATCTTAAAATTTAATGTTTTAATAAAATAAAATAAATGCTTTAAAACTTACTTTACATTTGATATAATATTTAATAAAATAATATAACTCTTTCACTGTTTCTATAGAAACACATCAAAAATATATGTGATATTAGATGTGATGCACTGAGAAAACACCAGGAAGTGGATGAGAGCACTGGTAGATCATCACTCGCTGCAGAATATTCTTACAACATATCAGCGCAATATATCTGACTTGAGATGACCTGGAATATGATAATTATGAAATGACGTCAGATCTTAAAACATTTAATGATATCAACGATTAATTAAATGACAATTAAAGTGAAAAATAAAGACAACTATTCTCTCAAATGGTTATGAATTTTATGGATTAATATCTAAAGAATAATCAATAAAACAGAATATTCTGTGAATTTGTTGCGCTTCAGCACAGGTTTAGAGATCGCATGCGTTTTGTCAGTCATTCAGTGTTTGCTTTGATTTCCAATCATTTGCTTCAAAAGAGTTTTAGTTTTTAATAAAAAGATATTATTATTGATTTCATTCATTGTTTTGTTTTATTAATTAAATTAAATATCTTTAAAACAAATCAAATATTCTTTTGATTTATGATGTAAATAAACTGGTCCTATAATTGTCACTGGTTATTACAATTTATACAATTATGTATAATTAGGTTTTGTTATAATAAATAACTTCTAAAATCTGACTGAAATGTAATTAATATTCAATTTTTATAAAAATCATTTCAAAACATTTTTCAATGAAAAACAATTATTAATTACTTTTTAGAGATATTTATATAAAATGATATTTTCTTTGCAAAACATTAATGAGTTTTTGTTTCATTGAATACTAACAGCACTTATACTTGAAATTAATAAAAATGTCTAAAATTAGAGACTTTAGTGGAAAAGTAGTGTTGATT